>JAODAL010067666.1:0-17186 GCA_025379985.1 Phyllomedusa bahiana | reverse complement strand
CAACACTTGCTTGAGGGTCTCACCATCCCATAGAGAACTAACACTGAACATAAGAATCGTCTATATCTACAATCAGCCTCAGCGTTGAATCCGCGTCAAGCCAGGTGTCGCATTTTCTCGCCCGTTTTAAATTTCTCCTACACTTCCGACCGGTCCGAAAGAAAAATGTCAGGGGCGGATGCTCTCACTAGATTCCCTCTGACACGGTGGGCTTGGAGCCGCCCCGCAGCACATTATCCTCCGAAACGTCTTTCTTTCGGCAGCTCCTGTGGACCTTCAACAGTTACCTCTCGGTAGACACTATGTCCGTCCTATTTACGGCCACGAATCATTAAATGGGGACATTCTTCCTCCTGAACAGCTGGTCATCCCAGGATTCACAAATCCGTACAACTAATCTCCAGATACTATGTGGAGGCCCACTCTCTCGCAAGACGCTTAGGGACTTTGTTTTTAAGTAGCCGCACCTCCATGTGGCCCTAAAACAAAGTTCCTCGCCTCAGACCCCGTCGCTTCAGCCTCTCCCGGTGCCAGAGAGACCTTTGGTCCCATATTGCATGGATTTGTTACTGACCTGCCGGGCCTCATCCGAAACATGGGTTCAATCTGGGTGGTGGTTGAACTTATTTTCCTAAATGGCTCATTTTGTGCCCCTTAGCCGTGTTGGGTTTACCTCGGCACCCCAGCTAGCCCCACTCTTCTTCCACCACATCTTCGATTACAGCGGGCTCCCTTTGCACATCAACTCGGATAGGGGAAGTCCAGTTTGTATCTAAATTCTGTACGGGCTCTCTGGCTCAGTTACGGTTGCAGCTGGACTTCTTCGTCCGCATAACCACCCTCGACCAACAGGCCAGGTTGAAGCGGTCAACCAAGTCTTAGGCTCTTATCTGCGATATTTTGTGTCTGCCCATCAAGATAACTGGTCTACCTTCACCCCCTTGGCGTAATTTCCTCATAATAATTCCTGTACTCAGAGGCCGCTAAAACCAAACCCGCTCCCTGTTTTATTGTGTTTGGGTTTACAACCCGCACTGCCTCTTCCCCCTAGCCGTTTTCGTGTCACGTTCCGGCCGTGGAGCCCAAGATGGACATCAAGGTCCACTCTGGCAGGTCACTCGTCGGCTCATCTTCTGCTGCTTCCACTCGTACTGAGTTCAGCCGATAGGTACCACTGTAGACCCACCCCCTGTATTTAAGCCAGTGATAGTTTGGCTATGCCGCCAAATACATCCGTATTCAATTACCCACTCAATTGGGCCCTAAATATTCGCCCTTTTGTGGTACAGCTTTCGCAGCTAACCCTTCTACCTACAAGCTCCGTTGCCTCCCACTCTGCTGTCCCGAACGCCATCCATTCTCCACTCCTCAAGCCCTGTGTGCAGAAGCGGTGGATCTGTCTCCGCCTTCTCCTGTGGCCAACTCTGATAACATCTTTGAGGTCAGGAGGTAGCTGGCGCAGAAAGACAGTTAGGGGAAGCGGTTCGGCTCAGAGGACATTCGTGGAACATGAAGGCAACCTGTCACCTGATCTCCTTGCTCCTAAGGGGGGTACTGTCGACGGCCCCGCCGGCGCCCGCTGCCCTAGCGGCCGTTCCCCTGCCTGCCGGGGGTCAGGCGCAAGGCAGTCGCGTGCACCCGGCTACCACCTCCCCGTGGCCCTCTGTTCCCTTGCGCCAGCCGCTTACCTGGGCTCCCGCTCCTGTGCACAGCCGGCTCCCGTCTGTTCCGGCTTTCTGCCCTCGTGCCCTCCTTAGCGCGCGCAGACAGCTGGTCAGATTTAAAGGTCCATGTCCCCGTTAAATTGGTCCTTTGCCGACGGCTGGTCCTATTAAGGGTACTCCCCAGCACTCGCTGCCAGATTCGTTGGTGTGCGTTTAGTAGCAAAGAAGTGTCTAGGGTCCGTATTGATTACCCGTGTACCATCCGTCCGCTACCGTTTTCCTGACCTTGCCTGTTTGCCGCACATCCTGCCCTGACCGTCTCCCGTCCTCGACCACGAACCTCTGCCACCTGCCCTGACTTTCTTCTGCCTGTCCCCGACTACGCCTTTGGATTTCGATTCTCGTACCCCTGCAGTACCCACGGGCCCCGCCAACCACCGCCAAGCAAGTCACGTAGGGGTAACGACCTGTAGCCTCACTGCCGGCAGCAAGTCCAACCCGCTTTGCCAGCGTGCTCTGGTGAAAACCGGGGGCTACTTAGATTCCGTTCCCTGCGTGACTTAACTATCATCGCCTTGTCGGTATTCCAGGCGAATCCACCGAACCCTTAACAAGGGAGTCAAGGGAATAGGAATGCAAATGCTATCAAACGAGTGGGGGCCAAATACATGTGACGGGAATCAAGAAAAACATTGCATGGGAAATGAGCAGTAAGTGCTAGATATCTCAACAGGTCCCAACGTCCGAAGGGCAGAGTCACACAGGATCTCAAACTGTTCCCTGACGTGTGGCTCTCCTCATAGGCCTGTGATCTCTCTGCGGAGCGGCGAACCTCTGAGACCCCCTGTCGTCGGAACAGGTCTGGACAGCCGCTATCCGAACCTGTTGGAATATAAGCAAACATCGATAGCCAGTCCGGGCGAGTTGGACCGGTGGAAGTTTCAAAGCCGCCAGGAAGGAGGGCAATCCATGGAGGGCCGAAGCGTAAATCGACTCATCCCCTCTCTCGTACCTGTAAGCAAACGGGAAACATCCACCGGTAGGAATGACGCGTGGAATTGCAGGATGGCTATTAAAGTTTTTAGCGTAGTCCCCCGCAGCAAGCGTGCGTCTTGACAAGTCCGGAAAAAGGGCTATTTGGTCCCCACGCAAATTATGGTGGGCATAACGCTGTCTTTCATGGATGATGGATTCCTTGATTGCATAATAGGGATGCGGCAAATAACGTCCCGCGGCGTGTTCCATCAACACTCAGGGGCGGAGAGCTAAGATGAGTCTCGTTCGATTTCAATAGGTTCCGCCAGTCTCTACCCAAGTTCTATTGAAGATCTTGTGAGGGTTAGCGGAGTCCCGTGTTCTTACGGTCTCAGGAATCCACGAATTCTTAAATAGTACCGTCGGTTACGGTTTTCGATGTCAACCATATGGTTGCAATCAAAATTTTGATGAAGGGTTTTCTGAGCATCTATCGACGCTTGCATGGTGAGTCAATGTTCGCTGTTACTTTCCTCCATGTTGCTCCTCCAGAACTTTGACTTTATGGCTTTAGCACAGAGACGACAGTTTTGACTGGATGTAGTTCACTTCGCCATGCGGTTTTGAGATCTTGGGCTAGCGCCGATAAGTCGCTCTTTTAGGTAAGAAGGAGGCCGTTGCAGTTCAGGTGTCCTGTAGCACTTGCAGCGCTTCTGCCTGTGGAATGCGGCGTAGTACGAGACTCGTGTATGTTGAGCTGTGTGCAAAAATTGATCTTGGCATCTGTGGCTGAGGGCAATCATGGTCCAATGCCGGCGAGCACTGCCATTCAGCAATGGTGGAGTTGGTCATCACTCATCCAACCAGGCCGAAGCAGCGGGCATAGTGAGCAAATAAGGGTGGGGGCTGGTTCAGGTCCGCTCACAGATATCTTGAGAGATTGCAGTGACAAGGTTCAGGGGGCTCCCCATCCCCTCCGAGTTGCCATGGCCCCAGAGTCCCTTGGGGGGGTATTACTATACTACCCACATCCATCCCTTGGCACAATTTCTATGTTTTTCAGCACCGCGCCATTTTCTGGGGTCCCTTGGCAGTTAGGGATCTCCCCTTCGCTATCCCTCACCGATTGGCCGCTCCGACTGAGGTGTGTGTGCGGCCGACTCCCCCTATGGGCCCACTTGGTCCGTGAGCATACCTGGCCCGCGTGTGAGGCCTCTGTATGGGAACTCCCGTCGCGCCTGCCGCCCTCCGTTGCGGAGTCGCGGGCTGCCGCCGGCTTCTTTCTGCTCTCCACCTGATGCTGGTATTCAGCAGAGCCTATTCCGGACGTGCTCGCCCTGAGGTCCGCTTGCGCGCGTTCTCCTCCCCGCTCGCCTCCACCCCGCGCTGCCGGGCTGAGACTCAGCTTCTTTCTCCTGCTCCCAAGATTGCGCCCGGAGCAGAGAGCTGTCTCTAGAGTCGGAGCGGCACGGAGCTAGTGGAGGCGAAGAAGATCGAAATTAGCATCTCGTCGTCATGTGATCCAGGTGAGGCTCTGCTCCTTCTCTTTCCTCACGTTTTTGGCCCCATTTTGCAGGATAAAACCCCATAAAGCTGATGGCCCAGGAGCACTCTCCTATGCACGTCTCCTCCAGCACATAGCAGGCCAACGCCCCCCCTCAAAGTCTTTATTGTTTTTAAATGCCTCCACCTGTACTCCACACCAAATGTACTAATTCTGTTATCCTAAAGCTCAGTGTTTCCCATATGACATGTTCTTGCTGCCACCAATGTATCGCCGCCCGAATCTTGTTGTACCGATCCATCGCTGTTCCCCATTGCCATGTTTTTCTCACTACCCTCCAATAATACTGCTGCCTAATCTTGGTAAAACCGGAACCCCATTTTCCCCATTGGCATCTTCTCGCAGCCACCAATGGTTCTGCTCTATAAATGTAGTCCGAACCAGAAACCGTCCATTTCCCCATTGGCAAGTTTTCTTCCGCTGCTGCTACCATGGTTACTGCCGCTATGTTGTCCAGCCTGCAGAGGCGTAAGATCAAGTTTCTTGAGCCCTGATTCAAAGAAGTGAAATGGTTCCCCTCCCCCCACCGTTACCTATGTGCCATTTTCCAATACTGGTGTCTTCTTCTGTGTCCAAAGGGGCTTTTGAGCCCCTCAGGATGCAGGTTTCACTAGAGCTGCTACTGCTGCTATGTATTTTTAGCTCTCAATTTTTTCACTGTCAACTCTTAGAGCAGAATTTTTCTTCACTAATTGTTCCTTGTATCCAGTTTACTGTTATGGATGGTAATTACAGCTTCTCCTCACCTGTATAGGTATAAAAATTAACCCGAACATCTTCTCCCATTGACTTTAATGGGGTTCAGGTTCGAGTTCGATTTCGAATCGAACCTCGAACCAAACACCACTGCTGTTCACTCATCTCTACTCCTGTATTTGGACAATATGCTCAGTGACACTTTTGTAAGTCTTCGCTATCCCAGGTCTTCTTTTCTATATCTAAAATGCCTCTGGTGTGTCTGCCATAAAGCAACTAAAATGGCAAAAACCTGGGGAAGCTAGGGGCACCTCCCTGATGTAAAATAGTAACTAACGCAGCAGGTAATCCCAATTCCATCCATCTTTCTTCACTACTTTCTTTAACATGGCCTTTAAGGTTTTATTAAAATGTTTCACAAGACCATCTGTCTAGTCCCTGGCGCCGCCGCTATACGCCGCTGCCGCCGATCGTTATGGTCCTAAGTCGTTACCGATCGCTAAGGTACCGGCTTAGGATTTTGGCGATCAGTGACTGCAGCGGCGCCGGAACTAACTGTATGTGCGTCCTCTGGACGCACATACAGTCAAATGCTTCTGCAGAGTACTCTGGTGAAGAGCAGGAAGGATGCGGCTCACCAGAGTACACAGCATAGGCGGCGTGAGTGTCGTCACGCTGCGGCGCGGCCTTGTGACGTCACACCGCCCGAAGAAGAAGCCCGGGAGCAGCGACAGCGGCAGGGAGCGAGGTCAGGTGAGTAGTGTCAGTTTGTTACTTTTAATTAGCTCAATACATGGTGGGGTACTTATAACCTATTTAAAAAGGTGCAGGGGACTCTATAATGTACTTATAAATGTGCAGGGGACTCTATAATTTACTTATAAAAGTCAGGGACTCTATAATCTACTTATATACCTGCTGTTGGACCTATAAACTATCTATATACCTGCTGGGGGATCTATAACTTATCTATATACCCGATGGGGGACATATAACCAAGATGTATACCCGCTGGGGGACATATAACCTATCTGTATACCCGTTCGGGGACCTATAACCTATCTGTATACCCGCTGGGGGACCTATAACCTATCTGTATACTCGCTTTGGGACTTATAACCTATCTATATACCCACTGGGGGACATATAACTTGCCTGTATATCTACTGGGGTACCTATAACCTATACACCTACCTACTGGGAGACATATAACTATATCTCCACCTACTGTGGGACTTATAACTTACTGTGGGACCCTATTACCTACACTGGGGGACAAATAACTTATTGAGTTGTGAAGTCGCTAATAGTCGTTAAGCTGGTTGTTAAGGCCTCAAGACAAGTCAGTTGATAAGAGTTAGCAATCAACTCCGCGGAATCCAGTCGGTTGTAAAGCCAGTTGTTAAGGCCTTAAGTCGATTGATAAGAGCTTAGCAATCGACTCCGGGGACTACATCTATCTATGGGTAATAAACGGAGGTCCATAGTTGGGTAACCTTCAATACCTTACAAAGATCCTGAATGACCCTTGACATAAACAGGGTCCCTTGGTCTGTCAGGATTTCCTAAGGCAGCCCTTTTTTTGAAAATATATGCAATAATTGTCTATCAATAACTTTGGAGGAGGCATTCATCGGGGCACTGCCTCCAGGTACCAAGTGGCATAATTCATGACAACCAAAATATACTGGTGACCCCTCACTGACATCAACAGGCAGACTTCACCTCTCACAACTCAGCCCAGCAGTCTACTAGAGGCTGAGGCTTGAAATCACCCCTAGTTCACCTGACTCTCCAGGCTTACATAGGCCACAGAAACCAAGGCCTGGACCTGGAATTGTGGGAGCAGTCATCCCACCGAGCTCTCTGACTGCTTCAGTGAAAAACCGACTCATATTAATTGCAATTAAGCTACACTACAATACTGAATGTTTGTCAGTGGCCAGCAATAACTGTTTTTCACTTCACCAAAGCCAAGGTCTTTGATGATAAATATCTCCCATCCACAATAATACATATGTTACCTTATACAGAGCTTACTAATGTCTGTAAGATTGCATTCAAGAGACGGACCTTAGGCATTGTATGGCTTACAGTTAGGGTATGTTCACACAGCATTTGTTAAATACGTATTTGAGTACATTTTACGTACCAAAATACATACCCCAATACGTATTTAACAATGTTCAAGTGTGATGACATAGATTTCAATGTAAAATACGTATCGTCATTAAGACAATATGTGTTTTACTTATGTTCTTGCACTGCATTAAACGAATGTGTTCAAAGTATTGTGAAAATGTATCCAAGACACCGTCTGCACATACCCTTACTGATAATATATATACATATTTATATATTCTATATGTTCAACCTATATACACATATTTATACTAAGTATAATAAGTTATTTACAAAAATCACCCCAAAACCAAAATATAAATATGGAATACTCCAAAATTCTACTTCAACACAAAACAAGAACTGGAGCTTATCCAACACAAATAAAATAAAATAAATTACTTTATTAATCCATCTTTAAAATCAGCATATTACAAATTACAAAAAGATCCCAAAAGTTGAACACATTGAGGTATTTAGTAACACACAACAATCATATAAATATAGGGCAATAATGAAAATATATAAGGTCACCTTCATAACAAACAAATTTCTAGTATAATGGAAACATTCCATATACTAGGATTAATAATAAATCCTGCTTTATAAATACATCCTAATAGACCAATATATAAACACATTAGTGACATTAGTAACAGTCATTGAAATTACATGAATATACAATAGATTTAATTACCCATATTTCATATAGTGTCCATGTAGCTCAGGTTACCCCAACCTGAGATACATGGGTAACCTGAGCTACATGGACACTATATGAAATATGGGTAATTAAATCTATTGTATTTATTTCAATGACTGTTACTAATGTCACTAATGTGTTTATATATTGGTCTATTAGGATGTATTTATAAAGGAGAATTTATTATTAATCCTAGTACAGTATATGGAATATTTTCATTATACTAGAAATGTGTTTGTTATGAAGGTGACCTTATATATTTTCACTATTGCCCTATATTTATATGATTGTTGTGTGTTACTAAATCCCTCAATGTGTTCAACTTTTGGGATCTTTTTTGTAATTTGTAATATGCTGATTTTAAAGATGGATTAATAAAGTAATTTTTTTTATTTTATTTGTGTATTTTATTTTATTTTAAGTATAATAAGTATAGTAATCTCCGTATAAGGTAACAGTACGCCCTCTTACCCTGCTTACCGATGAGACACTTATGCAAAGGTTGAACATATGGTATTTCTCTCCATTATTACTGTACATATCTTTTTTGTATGTTATTGTCACAAAGACATTCACTTATTGCTGTGTAACAAACCTCTTCAGTGAATATGAAGATTTTTTGGGGATCTACAATGGTATCCATGCTAAACGCCATTGCCAAGTGAAATCTGAGTTTTGCTTAACCACAGCAGCATAGACTACTAAGAGGAACTGTTATTTATTTTACATTAAGACACCCAAGTCCCTGACAAAAAATATTGGAAAATTACTAATGACCACTTATACTGCTTAGCATGCCATAATGGCTATATTGTTTCCACTGGTATTTATAAGATAAATATTAAAGACAGAGCAATTCATTTAATATTCCTAATGCAGCTGTGTTTTACCCTTACCCAGTGCAACATATATACATAAACTTTTCTGCTTGTCATCTTTTCTTTATTAGTACTGTTTATGCCTAGCATTTGGAAACTATAGATGTCACAAGAGCAGTTTTTGAACTCTTGAAAACTTTAGTTTGCAAGGTTGTAAGCTATTGTAATCTTTTTTTATTTGCCTGGAGCTTGAACTCTATCTATGTAATTGGCAGTAATTTGGTTTTTTGAATGGCACCAGGATCCATTCACTTTCGCATTTGCCTGCGCTGCTACTTGCAATGAGCTTTAAGGATTCCCATTTTTCACCATTCACCCTCATTTCAAGAAAATGAAGTATTTAATGACCACATCTAATCAGAGGAAAACATGCATTCTAAAGAAAAATGAATATCAAATGTAAAACGAGTATAATCACAATTGGTCCAGAACTATAAAATGTATGTATATTTTTGGCTCCAAATCATTCTTTAAAAGGTCATTATCATTGTGTGAAGTTAAGCTTTCAGCGGTCTTCAGTAATATCAATTTACAATGTAATGAAGTTTCTCAGTGACATCAGAAAAGCATCTAAGGACATCTTAAGCTATAAACAATGCACAGGTTAAAGTTGATGAAAGCTAAGAATTCTGGGATTAAAGATAGAAATATTCTAATTTAGATGTTAAATATTTCCATATATACCATTTAAAAGTAAACATAGTGCTTTTTAATATAAGGCAACACCATACGATCTGTTAGCTAAACCACAGATTCATGCAGGGCATGATATCTGTTTATGGCATTCATATATTTGAGGATATTTTATAGAAACCTTATGAACATTGAGTCTCTTTGTTCCCCCTTTTATTTATTTTGCTTTGCATATATCTACCTTTTATTTGTGATTTTCAGTCGCATTATCTTTGTGTTCTCTTACTATACAATTTGGAGTTTTTTGTTTTACTGAGTTTGCAAAACACACATACATTTATCTGCTACATGTGACAATCTGTGTATTTGTTGTACTTGCGCTATTTATTGTTCAGTGGGCTTATGCATTTGCATGACACTTACTAGGCTAAGTTCGCACAGCATAATTGCGGGGCGTAAGTACGCACCACAGTTATGCCGGGACTTCAGGAGCTCGCACCGACCGGCACGTACTCCCGCAGGGCGGGTAGGCCGGCGGAGCGCCGGCCCCATAGAGATTTATTATTAGCGCCGCATATTCGCCGCAAGTAATTGACATGTCACTTATCTCCCCGCGCGTCGTATTGTACGAGTGGGGAGAGGAGACGTAATCCATAGTTCTCTATGAGAACTATGGATTACCGTAATGAATGGGGCACATTTTGCGCGTACTAGAGCATAGTACACCGCGAAATACATGCTGAAATGCGCCCCATTTCAACCCGTGTGAACATAGCCTTAAGGTGCCTGCAGCATGGGATTTTTATAGCCCCTTTTCTATTGGTGTTTTTTTTTAATTGTTTTTAAATTGTTTATTTTTTTGCATGTTAATGAAAATTATCCTTTTCCCTATTCATACTTTATGCAGCAGGTTGCTTTGGGGTGATATTTGTATTCTTCAGTCTCATGTTGTGTGTAATGGCTGTGTCAGTCACCTTCCGTGGTGACTTGCTATGTACATTGTTGTCACAGTTTTGATCAGGGGAAAAATGGTTGTAAGAAAACTACTCTCAAAATTGTATAATAAATTGTTGAAGGAAATATATGAGTATTTTCTTACCACTTGCCACTATAAAGTTAAAGGGGTATCACTAGAGATGGGCGAATCGATTCTAACGAAGTGGAATTCGTTTAGAATTTCAGGAAAACTTCGGTTCGGAATGAAGTCGAACTTTGGGGTACTTCGGGTGAACGAAGTGTGCTTTTGATTGATAAAATGGCTGCGAGCACATGGCGCTACATGGGGCAAAGCACTCTGGGAGGAAGAAGGGCATAGCCTGCATGACATGTGCAGAGGTGAAGCCAATCAGAGACCGGCGGGATTCTGTGACGTCACCGCACCGCACTGTGGGGCTCAATTCTTTGGCGCAATTTACATCCAGGGGTTAATTAAGCGTTGTTTTGCTGGTGTGCTGACCCCAAGAAACCGTCTTTTTCAACGCCAAAATATATAAATTTTTCCTGTAGCCTAATTCACAAGCAAAGGTTAATTACAACTGTATCTCTTGTTGTGTGGTGTAGAAAACACGCAATTGTAACAAGCGACAAATCTACTAGTTTGTGCGGCTCAATTCTTTGGCGCAGTTTACATCCAGGGGTTAATTAAGCGTTGTTTTGCTGGTGTGCTGACAAAAATAAACCGTCTTTTTCAACTCCAAAATATATAAATTTTTCATGTAGCCTAATTCACAAGCAAAGGTTAATTAAAACTGTATCTCTTGTTGTGTGGCGTAGAAAACACGCAATTGTAACAAGCGACAAATCTACTAGTTTGTGAGGCTCAATTCTTTGGCGCAATTTACATCCAGGGATTAATTAAGAGATGTTTTGCTGGTGTGCTGACAAAAATAAACCGTCTTTTTCAACTCCAAAAAATATACATTTTTCCTGTAGCCTATTTCATGTCCGAAGGTTAATTAAGCCTGTTTGTGCTTTTACGTTTAGTAAAACACACAGTGTTTTTAAACGACACATACAAGTAAATTTTTCCTGGCCATTTGTGGAGCGCAATTTATATCCAAGGGTTACCCAAGCTTGTTACGGGTTCATTTGGAGTCAAAAACAGGGTGTATATTTATCATATACAGATATCATCATCAAACAGTTTCTGTACATTTTAGAACAAACAGTATGTCAGGACAGAGAGGTGGCAGGCTCTGCACCTGCGATGGGCAGTGGCACAAACATTCCTGGAACAGCCCCAGGTCGCAGCACAGCAAGGGGACGTCGCAGCAGGGGTCACTCGGTGAGGCCACAACTGCCGCTGTCATCTAGTGGCCGGTGTGTTCAGCAACCCAAGGGTTCTTGATTGGTTGACTAGGTCATCCTCTTCCTCCCAGATGACATCTGACAACCCCAGCCAAGATTCGGTGGGAACTTCAGACACAACCATTAGTTGGCATGGCCCGGGAGCAGGTCAGCGGCCCTCACCTGTCCTCAGCCCGCCTCTGTCCCATCCGGTTCCCTCAGCCAGAGATCTACTATGTGGTCTGGGCTCAGCGCCACTATATAGCGGGGATGAAAATTTGAGGAGGGCAGTCAGCAGCTACTTGGCAGCGAAGAAATGGGGCCAATATCGCCTGCTTCTTGCAGGAGGCGGCAAAGTATAGATGTGGAGAGTGGCATGGGAGGTCATATTGTGAGAGGTCAGCCTCTGCATACCAAGACCGGTGATGAGGACAGCAGTGACGATGAAACACAAAAAGATGATGATGTAGCCGACCGCACTTGGGAGCCGGTGAGGCAAGGGCTTCATCATCGTCAGGAGAAGAGGGCGTCAGCTTGCGCGTCAGGCAGCAGCTCAGCCAGCAAGTGGGTCATGTGGCCGTGAGTCAGCAGGATAGCAGCAGTGTGAGGTCGGGAGCCAAGCGGCCACGGGGTAAAAAAGCCACTTCGCAGGTCCAAGAAAGTAGCGGCACAGGGGCTCAGCGAGGCAGCGGCGGCAGTAGTCACTCAGTGCGGAGCGTTGGCGGTAAAATCCGATACTCGGCGGTGTGGCAGTTCTTTGCTAAGACACCGGAGGAGCCGAATATGGGTATATGTAGAATCTGTGGGCAGAAAGTGAAGCGTGGCCAGGGAGCTAACGTTGGCACCACGGGTCTGCGTCAACACATGCAGCGTCACCATCCGGTGGCCTGGGAGAAACGTGGCTCAGATGTGGTGGTCCATCCTGCCGCCGCAGCAACAGCAGCAGCAGCAGCAGCGCCCAGTGGCACGCATGCCATTGCAGCCAGTCAAGGCTCCACCACCTCTGCAGAAGGGAGCTGTTTCTCTTTGACATCATCTCCCGGTCCAGATGCTCCTGCTCCTCGCTACTCATGGCTACTCATGCAGCGGCAGAACGGCCTCCCCCAACACACTCTGATATGCGATGTTTCCACCCGCTGGAATTCCAGCCTGCACATGTTGGACCGACTGTATGAACAGAGAAAGGCTATTAACGATTTTTTGATGATCCAGACAGACAGAAGTACTCCCCTGTTTAACTTTGATGTCAGTCAGTGGCAGTTCATGCGTGACACCTGCCGTTTGTTGAGGCCATTCGAGGAGGCGACGTTATTTGTCAGTCGCCAGGACTACGGGATGAATAACATCATTCCACTGCTTCATGTCCTGGAACAGATGCTGAAAAATCTGTCTGGGCAGGGGACTGGAGACGTGGCGACTGCATCTCGTGGCCACATGAGTCCGGTGGGGACTGAAATGGAGGAGGAGGAGGAGGAGGACATTGGAGCAGAAGCATTGTCTGGTGAAATGAGTGGATTTTCTACCCAGGTGACAAGAGAGGAGGAGCAGGAGCAGCTGGAGGAGGTGGATGGAGATGCGGAAGACGAGGCAGATGACCCCCAAGCACCGTGGTAGTATACAGTGGAAATGGAGGCAGGGAGTTCCTCGGAGTCACTTGTGCAGATGGCCCGCAGCATGCTTATTTGCCTGGCTAGTGACAGCCGAATAGTCAGCATCCGGAAGAGGGATGACTTCAGGCTCTACACCCTATTGGACCCTCGCGACCGGTCCAATATGGGTGCCTTGTTCCGGGCTATTGAGAGGGAAGACAAACTCAAATACTATGGGTAAATCCTCCGTAGTCAGTTGGCCGCTGCCTATGTGCGGCATCGTCCCTCCTTTGACAGGTCTGACCGGGGGGTTCCTCAGCGCTCACGTACTACTGCCACGGCGGCTGGGGGAAGGTGGGGTGGTAGGAGCAGTACCAGCTCGATCAGTAGTAACCTAAGTCTGGAGTCTCTGATGAGCAATTTCCTTCACCCACCTAGTGAGGAGGGCAGTCGCCAGCAGCAGCAGCAGCAGGACCTGGAGCAGTCCCTGAACCAACAGGTTGTGGCCTACTTGGACAGCACTCTGCCACCTCAGTTAGAAGATCCGCTGGACTACTGGGCAGCCAAACTGGATGTGTGGCCGCAACTTTCCGAGTTTGCAGTGGAGAAGCTGTCCTGCCCGGCCAGTAGTGTGGCATTAGAGCGGGTGTTCAGTGCGACGGGGGCCATCGTTACCCCAAGGAGAACCCGTTTGTCCACGGGAAATGTGGAACGACTGACCTTTGTCAAGATGAATCAGGCGTGGATCAGCCAGGATTTCCACACACCAATGCCTTAGGCATCAGTCTGGGTTCAAACTACCTGCCTCAGCCACTATTCTGATGCTGCCACCCACCTGATGCCACACATCTGCTGACAGTTTCTCCATCTGCCTACCACCATCTTTACCAGGGACTGGTATTGCCACCCACCTCAACACTCTGTCATTGTGCCACTCTATGACCTCATGCTGCTGCTGCTGTTGCCGTGACATCCACACTGTGTCATTGTGCCACTGTCTGACCTCATGCTGCTGCTGTGGCTGCTGCCATGTCCTCCACACTGTGTCATTGTGCCACTGCCTGACCTCATGCTGCTGCCGCCGTGACCTCCACACTGTGTGATTGTGCCACTCTGTGGCTTCCTCCTGTTTTGCCACCTCCAGAATGTCATTGTGCCACTGCCTGATCTCATGCTGCTGCTGTCGTGACCTCCACACTGTGTGATTGTGCCACTCTGTGGCCTAATACTGTTTTGCCACCTCCAGAATGTCATTGTGCCACTGCCTGATCTCATGCTGCTGCTGTCGTGACCTCCACACTGTATCATTGTGCCACTCTGTGGCCTAATACTGTTTAGCCGCCTCCAGAATGTCATTGTGCCATTGCCTGATCTCATACTGCTGCCGCCGTGACCTCCACACTGTGTGATTGTGCCACTCTGTGGCCCAATACTGTTTTGCCGCCTCCAGAATGTCATTGTGCCACTGCCTGATCTCATGCTGCTGCTGTCGTGACCTCCACACTGTATCATTGTGCCACTCTGTGGCCTAATACTGTTTTGCCGCCTCCAGAATGTCATTGTGCCACTGCCTGACCTCATACTGCTGCCGCCGTGACCTCCGCTCTCAGTCATTGTGCCACTCTGTGGCTTCCTCGTGTTTTGCCACCTCCAGAATGTCATTGTGCCACTGCCTGACCTCATGCTGCTGTGGCTGCCGCTGTCACCTCCACACTCTGTCACTAATGTTGCCACCTGAGCTCTCAGCTTGTTTTTTTCCAGCTTTCGCTGGCATGACTTTATCAGGCTACATTCCCGCTTGAGTTTTTTGGTCAGTTTTGCCCTCTTAAGTGCCCAGGGAATTTTATAGTGAAGCGATTCTAAGAGCGGCGGCAGTCATCTGCGTGTCATACTAAAACACAACATTGTATGAAGACCAAGCCAAGCTCCCTCTGCATATTTAAGCATGGCACAACGTTCTACAGCACCCTGCAGGCTCTGTGCAGCCTGGAAATAGCTGCTTTTTAACACGATTCGTGCCGAAGTAATTCGGAACGAAACTAATTTTGTCGGAAAATTCGTCGAAGTGACCAAATCTAATTTTTGAGAAATTCGCCCATCTCTAGGTATCACCATTTCATTTATTAGCTTAAAAATGTAGATAAAGACTATTACCAAATACATTGCTGTTCTGATATTACTTCATTTCAAAATGAGAGAATATTTTATCTCCTGCTTTCGTACACAAACTTCCCTAGTTTCCCACCACCTCTATGTGCTCTAGCAGCAGTGGCGGGGTTAGGAACATCATTCCCTGTGGTGGGTTATCTACAAGATGGAGTTTGTATACATAACTTACTGACAAACTGTAACCCTTTAGAGATCTGTTTATAAACCTCCAGCACTAATGTCCTTCTAGCAGGCTCAGCTCAGAACAGCAGAGATGATATGACTAGAGATGGGCGAATTGATTCTAACAAAGTGGAATTCGTTTAGAATTTCAGGAAAACTTCGGTTCTGAACGAAGTCGAAGTTTGGGGGACTTCGAGTGAATGAAGTGTGCTTTTGATTGATAAAATGGCTGCGAGCACATGGCGCTACATGGGGCAAAGCACTCTGGGAGGAAGAAGGGCATAGCCTGCATGACATGTGCAGAGATGAAGCCAATCAGAGACCGGCGGGATTCTGTGAGATTTCCGCACTATATAAGTCCGGGCGCGACGCTGGGAGCTCATACCGCTCTCACTGTACTGATCAGGTAAGGTGCTGCCACGGCTGATTGTTACTGCAGAACTGATTTTTATACAGCGATTTTGTAGGGTGTCTCAGTTTGTCTCAGACACTGCTTCTCTTAACGTTCTAGTTCTGATTTTTTTGGGTATTGGATCTGAAATCCAATGTGCGTCCACTGCAGCTGCATATACATTTAAATCCTATCTGCTCACAGCACATTGAATATCCAAGGGGGATCTAAACCAGTTCCTGTTGTATTCATTTAAAGAAACAGCGTTTTTACAATACAAATACACACTTCATTTTTGCTGCTCAATTCTTTGGCACAATTTACATCCAGGGGTTAATTAAGCTTGTTATTCAGCTGTAGTGACTCCAAGAAACCGTCATTTTCAACCACAAAAATATATACATCTTTCCTGTAGCATAATTCACAAGCGAAGGTTAATTACAATTTATCTCTTGTTGTGTGGCGTAAAAAATACGCCATTGTAACACGCTACAAAGCTACTAGTTTGTGGTGGCTCAATTGTTTGGCACAATTTACATCCAGGGGTTAATTAAGCATTGTTTTTCAGCTGTGGTGATCCTAAGAAACCGTCCTTTTCAACGCCAAAATATATACATTTTTCCTGTAGCGTAATTCACAAGCAAAGGTTAATTACAATTTTATCTCTTGTTGTGTGGCGTAAAAAACACAGCATTGTAACTGTCACGTCAAGGGAGGTGCAGTGAGCCCTAATTGGAACCCAGCCCACTGCCCCTGCCTACTTAACGTGCTGCCCTAGGCGGCAGATGGCAACTGGGCGACAGTCCCTGCGCTGCTAAAGTGATGGGGCAGTCAGAAGGAAGAATAGTGAGACAGTCCGGGTAAATATCAAATAGGAACGCCAAAGCCACAAATCAGAACCAGAGGAATAAACGTAAACAAGCCGAGGTCAAAAGCCAAACGGAAGCAAAGCACAAAATCAGGAGACAAGCCGGGGTCAGGAGAACAAGCCGAGGTCAGGTACACAGATAAGCAAAACACAATAACTGACCAGGAAACACGAGGTAGCCAGGAATATCACAGGCGCAGCACCCAGCCTTCAGGGAGTTTAAATGGGATTCCTGGATACCGCCCCTGCAGCTGATTGGAGCGGCCTCCGGGTCCTCCCATTGGCTGGTGCAACTCGCCCCCTATCAGGAGTGGCTGGGCCCCTGTCACTCACAGAGTTGTCAGCAGTTAAAGTCGCCCAGAATGACAACCTCATTCTGATTAGATGCTTCATCTATTTGCCTGAGGAACATATCTTCTATTGGTTCTGTTATATTTGGGGCCTAAGCGACCCCTATTAGAATTATATTACTGTTACTTCCCCCATG
>JAODAL010067665.1:0-17186 GCA_025379985.1 Phyllomedusa bahiana | reverse complement strand
TTTTTTTAATTTTTTGCGGGCACATTTGTTTGAGCACAGAAACTTTACCAGTTTACAGTCATCATATATCATGTAACTTACATGCACTTAATGAAGGACCATTGATATACATATTAAATGAATGTACTGTGTATCTATAGATCTCTCAATTATGCATAACATTATGCATTATGTAATGTGATCTTATGCTCTGCTATGAATTTCTAGTTTTAGTGCTTTTTATTTTGATATATGTACTGAACTGTTAGCACTTTTTAGCAATTTTTAGCAACTTAACTTTTGGTTATAGGTTTACTGATATATATGAAATTTTATGCATTTATAGTCTTTATCTTTGTTCTTACTAAAATATATATAAATATATTTTCAAGCCATTTTTGCATAGGTACGTGGTATTTTATTTTTACTATACCCCCTAAGGAGACTCCCCTAAGTTATCGCTTATGGTCTGTCCATATTTTAAGTATTTGATTGCTATTTAATAAACATTAATTTTAAGGTATTAAGACTAGATTCTTTATGTAGGATAATGTGATATTAAGGTAGCAGTGTCCTCATTTTGTGCACAAGAATGTGCAGCTCCATACAGTAGGTACACATATCATATGTATTCCCATCTGACTTTCATTTTGGATATGCAACATCCAGGGCAAGACCTAGAGAGTTGGTTAGTTAGAATTGGTAATTTACAAGGACTAGCTACTACCCAGATCCGAGAATCCAAAATAATATTTTTTTAAATATTGTAATAGCTCAATACAATGAATTTCTGCAAGATATTTAAACCAAATGTAGATATATTCATTTTGAGTCAGTGAAAAATTTACTAAGTTGGGGTTTAGGTTATGGAGTTTTGTGGGGTATTCCTATGTTCACTATCGCTTGCAATCTGGCTTTACTTCTGGTTACCAGGTAACTCTTGTATCATGGTAACTGAAAGTAATGTCAAATGGGATGTCAGACTAGTAGCAAACTTCTAGACTGAGATGGCTACCAAACTGGGAGAGCTACGGAATGGTAAGTTAACCCATTAAAAGCCATAAAAAAACCTTTACCCAACCTAGGGCCAGGAACATTGTAAAGGTAGGAGAAAAAGTTCGGAACCAGAATTTTGTCAAACCAGTATCAAACCAAATAGGGACCTATTCAAACATCTTAATTTCATGTAGCTTGATTTTCTGAAAACAAGACTTTTTTTTCTTATTCATTTTTAGGAGTCATGGGCATGATAGGCTTCTACTGACTGATGTGAATAAATATAAGTAATAATAATAACAAAAATAAATACATATTCCAATATTAGTCTTAGTCTATAAGCAGACTTTCTACTGTAAAAAAAAATCTGCTAGGAATCAATTGACAAATTTACGTATTACATAGGGATTTTGTTGCAGGTTTACATCGCATAAGGTGAATTCTGTGGGAACAATCTGAGAGATCCACAGTAGGTTATGAGAAGTGACCCTGATTCTTATTAGGTACACAGATAAAGCAAAGCTTAAAGGGGTTTTGTCATGATATAATATTGATGTGAAAACATCCAAAATGCACATTTAATCAAGTTTGCAAATATTATTAAATTAAAAAATACGTACCATATTAGATCAGCTCTCTTCTTTCTGTTTCCTCTGTGTACTGCTCGTTGTCAGGCGTTCCAACCAACACTGATCTTCTGCCTTGCTGGCTGCGCTTCCACAGTTGTATTTTTATAGCAGTTTATAAATGTGTCCCATTGTGCAACAAAAAGTATCCCATTATGCGGCAAAATATGCACCAAAGATTGAGGAGGTGAAACAAAGTCACGGTAAAGCCAGGGCCATCTTTTCCACTGGACAGGGTAGGCAGCTGCTCAAGTGTCTCACGTGCACAGGGGACCCTCCAGGGCAGCCACCTACTTTGCCCAGTGGCGTAAGTCGATCAGCCACGTCTTTCAGTGGTGCAGGAGGGGAAATCACGACTTCTGCGTTGCTGTTTCTCCTAAGCCGCAAGCACATAGACTTCCAGCCTGGAGAAGCCGGGAGCAACGTTCCACCGTAGGCGGCATGATAATGTCATGCAGCTCATGCCAGAAACTAGTTCCCATAGCCAGCTTCTTGGCGGAGGAGCGTGGAGAGATGAGTAGCCACATCTACCTACAGGTAGGTGTACCTACCTACAGGAGCTACCTACCGACCTACAGAAGGCTTTTATACCTACCTACAGGGGACTGTATACTTACCTACAAGGGGGCTGTATATGTATTTACAGGGGGCTATATACCTACAGGAGTCTGTATACCTACCTATAGGGGGCTGTGTACCTACTTACATCTGGCTTTATACCTACAGGGGGCTGTGTACCTCCCTACAGGGTATTTTTTTTTTTTTAACCAATAATTTTTATTCGTTTTATACATTTACAGTTATAAATCAAAGAAATATGGGGTAAACATAAAGAGAAAAAAAAAAAAAACACCAGAATCCGGAACTACAAACAGTGATCAATAATACAACATAAGCCAAGGTCAAGGAGTCAATACATTCCCGGTATTTCAGCATTGACATTAAGTAAAATGGCTATAAGAAAGCAAACATGAGTGCTTATATATTTAGAAACCTGAACAATACAAAAGCCTCCATATACCCTATATGTCCCCAAGATATAGGTCACTCGGTTATTAAGTCATTATTTAAAGTATTTAGATTCTATCCAAAGGCACCATCTTTCTTTAGTTCTTGCAACTAAGTGTGGAGGCAAGGAGAGGGAAGTCTCACATTTGTATTGGAAGTTAATTCTGTCTACTATTTCCGTAATGTTTGGTGACAGCTTTGATTTCCAATGTAGAGCTATGGAAAGTCTTGCTGCTATCAGGATGTGTTGTAAGACCGTTCTGATTACTGTAGGGAGATCATCTAATGATACATCCATTACTGCTAGTGATGGGGTTAAAAGAAAACGGAAGCAAAGGACCTCACATATCATCTCATTGACCCTCAACCACAAATCTTGGATCACTGGACAGAACCACCACATATGTGATAAGGTACCAGGTCTTCCACAACCTCTCCAACAGAGTTTAGAGTGCGACGGGGAGGAATGCGCTAGTCGGGTTGGGTTGAGATACCATCTTAAGTAAATTTTTTTCATGAGCTCGAGATGGTTAATACATCTAGAGTATTTCATCACTGAATTAGAGGCTTTTACCCATACATCCCAAGAGTAGGAGCAGCTAAGTTCTTCCTCCCATTTTAATATACAATAAGGTTTAGATTCTTCTGTTTTGGAGTGTATGAGCTTATAGATAATGGAGAGCCCCCTTTCAAACCCTCTCCGCATTTCTAGAAATCTATGGTAAGAGGAATGGTTGGTTAAGCCTTTTCCAAGTCTGAAGGACATGTCTAATCTGCAAATACTGGTAAAAGTAAGAGTTAGGTAAATCATAGGTCACCTTTAACTCAGCAAAAGAATGCGAGGCGTCTCTTGTGAATAAATCACTTACCATTTGAATACCCTTAACCCTCCAGTTCGAAATTGGGAGAGAAGGGATACTCAGTTGTATAACTGAGGTAGGACAGTTCTCTTTAGATATAGATATCCACCGACTCGGTTTAACATATTTATGCCAAGCTTTAAAAACATGGGTAAGAGTTAGCAGTTGTGGTTGAGGGATCTCGATTCCTAAAATAGAGGCTAGCAGCATGTCCTTAATTGAGGAAGGGAAAACTGAACTATTTTCCAGTTGGGACCATCCCTGCCCTTCTGGGGAAGACCAAACCATTGAATAGGGTCTAGCACCGAAGCCACATTGTAAGAAAGTAGTTGAGGAACCGACATCCCCCGTTCTTTCGTAGGAAGATATAGATATTTTTTCCTACATCTTGGTCTTTTCGAGTTCCAAATAAACTGTAGTAGCTGAGATTGAAGCTTATTGATTAAAGGCACTGGGAATAGGAAAGGCAGAGATCTAGTGACATATAGGAATTTGGGCAGCAACATCATTTTGCTGAGATTGATTCTCGCCATCCATGATAAGGAGAGGCCATTCAACTTACTAATTTCTGAGGAAAAAACCGAAGCTAGGTCATTTAAGTTAGCATTAATGGTTTTGTCTAATGATTGAAAGATTTTTAGTCCTAAATAATTTATATGGTCGTGGGTCCATACAAATTTTAACCCAGACATTTTTTCCTGGAGATTTTCTGAGACATTTAAGGGGAAGATCACTGATTTAGACTGGTTAAGTTTATAATGTGAAACGGAAGAGTATGCTTTCAAGATATCCAGCAGAGCGGGTATAGAGGTTTCTGGCTCAGAACAAATAATAAGCGTATCATCCGCAAAGAGACTGATTTTGTGTTCTACTCCAAAGATTGTCACACCACGGACTAGTTTGGATCCCCTTATTAGCTCTGCTAATGGTTCTACGCATAAAATATAAATTATCGGAGATAATGGGCAGCCTTGCCTTGTGCCATTAGAAATTACAAAAGAATCTGAGAGAAAACCTGATGTAAAAACAGTGGCAGACGGATTAGAGTATAGGGCCATAATTGCCTGCAAGATAGGACCTTCAAATCCAAACTTAGAAAACACTGCCTTAAGGTACGACCAGTTAAGCCTATCAAAAGCTTTCTCTGCGTCGAGAGAGAGCAACAGGGTTGGAATTTTATGGAGGTTAACCATCTGAATGAGGTCCAATATCCTTCTAACTCCGTCTCTTGTTTGTCGAGCCGGAACAAATCCTGATTGGTCTTTATGGATCAGTATGGGTAGGACCTTACTTATCCGAGTTGCTAATATCTTAGAGTAAAATTTTATGTCAGTATTTAGTAGCGATATTGGCCTGTAATTACTAACTATGTCCGTTGGTTTATTGGGTTTGGGGATAGTGGTTATTAACGCTGAGAGCATTTCGGCAGGGGCCGATCCTTTATCTTTAATGGATTGGAAAAGGGTGCAGAGGAACGGAGTGAGAACATTTTTGAATATTTTATAGTACTCATTGGTAAAGCCATCAGGGCCTGGGGATTTATGTAGTTTCGAATTATTTATGGCTTCCTCAATTTCTCGGGGCATAAATGGTTTGTTTAAGACTGCTAATTGATCTGCTGAGAGGGAAGGTAATTTAATTTTTCCTAAAAAAGCTTGGACGTCCGAAGAGAGTACTTTTGGGGATTCCGGGTTGTCCTTAAGATTATAAAGTTGTGCATAGTATTCTGCAAAGCTATTCGCTATTTTTTGTGGGTCAAAAATTTTTTCCTGTGAGGAGTTTGAGATATGCGAAATTTTTGTGCGAGCTTGGAATTTTTTAACCCTTTTTGCTAGAATCTTCGAAGGTCTATCCCCTTGCAAATAAAAGTTCCATTTAAGTTTGGATAATTGATGGTCATAATAATAAAGATTAAGGGTTCTTAACTGGTTTCTACATTCTGTTAGCTTATTTTTATTATTAAGGTGTGGGTTCTTCTTAAATTCCTCATCTAATATATGAAGCCTGTCTATGAGTTCAGTCAATGCCGACTCTCTCTTTTTCTTTTCCCTGGTGGCTAATTTTATGCATACTCCTCTTATGACCGCCTTATGGGCACACCAGAGGATTTCTGGGGAAGGTGCTGATGGAAGATTAAAGTCAAAATATTCTGTGAGGGTGCTACTAATGTCTTTATTAAATCCGGTGATTTCAGTAAAGAGTGATTAATGCGCCAGGGAATTTGGGAGGGAGATTTAAATTGTTCCCGTAGTGTAAGAAAAACCGGCGCGTGGTCTGACCACGTTATTAGGCCAAATTTCTGTGTCCGCTATTTGAGTGAGTAGTCGTCTGTCTACAAGAAAGTAATCTTACCTTGAATGGGAATTTTTGGAGGCCGAAAAGAATGTATAATCTACCTCATTTGCATGCTGATACCTCCACGGATCATGGAGATTTTCCTCCCATATAAAATTTTGAAGCTCTGGGATATACCGTGAACCCCTGGTAGACCTATCTATTTTTTTATCTATTACTATATTGTAATCTCCACAAATTATTAGGTTATTCTTGGCTAATTTTTTGGCTTGATCTAATACTTTAGAGATAAACGGAATTTGTTTTATATTAGGTGCATACAAATTGACTAATGTGTACGGGATCGTATTAATTTCACAATGTAAAATTATGTACCTTCCTTTTGGATCAGTCAGCAATTTCAGACACTTGAACGCTACTGAATCTCGTACTGCTATTGCTACACCCACTTTCTTTTTCCCTGGTAAGGAGGAGAAAAAAAATGTGGGGAAATTTCTTGTGCTTCAGCCTATTCGAGTCTGGAATTGTGAGATGGGTTTCTTGTAAGCATACAATATCACATTTAGCCTTTAAGGCATCTCTCCAAACCGAGGTTCTTTTAAATGGGGAATTAAGGCCTTTTGTATTCAATGACAAGATCTTAACCCCCATGATTCCTAGAGAGAAAGGTCGTAGGGGGAGGGTTGGGTGTAGAATAGCACTTACAATTGGAACTTCTGCTGCAGTATCGTACAATAAAAGTTGACAAGTAGACCAAGGCAGAACTTAAAGCTAAGAACATGGTAAGAAAACAGTAAAAGAACCGTCGCATACAAGAAAAACTTCCCTCTAGGGGAAGACCAGCGAAAGGGGTAGTCCGTGAGGATAACCTGCAAAGAAAGGGCAACTAAATCTAACAGGAAAGTTCCTATTACCGTTTGGCTACCTCATGGGAATCCTACAAGACTGTTAGCAAGAATGAGTTCAGTCATTTGATCTGTTGACTGATCTTCGGGATTTCTCCGACCAGATTGGTGTAATGGCCTCAGGTCTGGTTCTTCTTTTCACCGCTGGAGACTGGATTGGAGATGACAGCAGATCCCATGACATTAGAAGTTCTTTGGCAGAGGTTGGAGTGAGGCAGGTCACTGTGGTGTTATCTTTGGAGATGATTAGCTTCACTGGGAATCCCCAGTGATAGGAGATGTTATTCTCTCTTAAGATTCGGGTGAGCGGAGCAAATTCTTTTCTTTTCAGCATTGTGCCTGCTGAGAGGTCGGGGAATAAGGAGACGTTTTTGAATCTGTCAGGAAGATCTGAACAAGAACGGATAGACTTTAGAAAATGTTCCTTGGTTCGGAAAAAGTGAATTTTAGCAATAACGTCTCGAGGTATTGCTGGCGGAAGATGCTTAGGCATGTGACGTCTATGGATTCTGTCCACTGTAAGGTCAAGATCTGAGGCTTCAGGTAACACCGCCGCCATAAAGTCCACCAGGAACTGTGGGAGTTGGTCTTGTGTGATTGTTTCCGGAACTCCTCTTAATCTGACATTATTTCTTCTGGAACGGTCTTCCAAGTCCAATACTTTTGCAGAGAGACGCTGGACTTCTTCTTCAAGGGATGCATTGGCATCGATCAAAAGGTTGTGAGATTTAGCGAATTCTGCCATTTTGTGTTCTACGTGCTCAGTTCTTGAGACTAGAGCTTGGATGTCCGATCTAAATTCGCCCATCATCTGTCTGAAATCTCCTTGCAGAGATTCTCTGAAAGAAGAGAAAAGGCGATGTAGAGTTTGCTCCGTAAGTTCCGAACTTCCTGCTTCTTCCAGATGTTCCATGTCCACCGACTCTTGACGTGAGGAAGCGGGAGAAGTTATAGAAAAAGGAACACGATCCCTCTTGCTCTGGGCCGGGGGGTTCGCAAAGAATTCTGTCAGTTTCTTGGGTTTAGGGTTCCTTTTGGATGTGCCTCCCATTGAGATGGTTGATAATAATTTTGTCGTATTGTAGATGTTTAGCTTACTCCGCACAGTAGTTGCTGGGATAGCTGATCGCTATGACTATTTTCTGTGATACTAGTTTGTCCCACTTTAGATTGATGGGAGTTCTTTAAGTTTCAGAGTTCAGATTGCAAAAGAGAAAAAGCTATCTCTCATAAGAAGTTCTGTAAATAAGAATGATAGTCTTATTTTTCGGCTGTTTTATCAAAAAAAATGCTTGTTTGTTAGTTAGACTAGAATATTTTGTGGGACTGAGAATGCAGCCTGTCGCAGAGTACAATTTGCTCCTTGTGGAGTTTGTGTCCTTTGCCTCACATGCCTGTACTCCTATGGAGCTGTAGATAAGTCCAGGCTGATTTCTTCTTAGAGGTATAGAAATCTTGATTGTGCCAACAATTGGGATCTCTGGCTGCAATGCCTATGACACTCTCAGTTCCTTACAGTGATATCTGTAATGTCATTAAGTACTTTTAAGGATCAAGTGAGAGATTCCCTGTGCTGGGAGATTTGAGTGGGGTCCCTTTATAAAGTCTCCCTCTATATTATAGGTGGTCTCCCAGATAATGGATAGTAGGGAGAGAGAGCCAGGGACTCGCTGGGGATTTCACCCGTTTCGGCGGGAACCCGCTGTTTGGAATGGCGGGCAGTGCCAATCAAGTTCTCCTATAGAGTATTAGGTTTGTGCACCGGGGAGCGCTCCGTAGAGAACGGGCTCACCTCTCTTCACTCCTCGCTTCTGGCAACCGCTGGGACGGATGGGTCAGAGCTACCGCAATGTCCTCTTCAGCCTCCTCTTTACCTCTGAGGCGGGCGCGAGACTGCAGGCGGTCTCTCCGAGCGGCTAGAGACCTCCGAAGCTGTGGTGTTATGGGTCCTCTCCTGCTTTCTGTCGGCGCAGCCCGTTGCCGATAGCAGCCGTTGAGGAGCAATGACCGGAACCGCTGCAGCTTCTTCTGCTCCTTTTCACTTCAACCGGGTCCCCGCTCCGAGGTAAAATGGCAGACGCAAGGCAGTCAGAGCGCACCAGAGGTGTCCCGATCCTGTAATTGCCGCTATGCTACTTGTCTTTTGCCGTCGATTGCGGGCTCCTGAGTGACCGGAGAGATTCTTTGGGTCAATTGTCCGGGTTTTGAGCAGTCTAGTGGTTTATTTGTGCCGATTTGGAGTGGATTCCCTGAGGAGCTTCACTAATGTGCGGCCATCATCCTGCAGGGTCAAGCCACGCCCCCTCCCTACAGGGTCTTTTTAACAGAAAGGGGAGTGTGTACCTACCTACAGAGGGCTGTGTACTATCCTACTGGGGACTGTATACCTACCTACCTACAGGGGGTTATATACTTACAGGAGGCCATGTACCTACCTACAGGGGGCTGTATATCTACGTACAGGGGGTATACATACCTAACTTTCTACAGGGGCTACTTTACCTACCTACAGTGGGCCTATATACCTACCTACTTAATGGTGGGCAACATTACCTACTTACATAATGGGGGATTCCCATAACAGAGGAAGGAAATGGTAGGGAAGTTATAGAAAATTCTGTAGGGACAAGTTAGGGCTAGGAGAAGTCGTCATGGCAGTCTGGGTTAGATGGAGAAGATAGGGGAAAAAGAATGACACAGAGAATGACTCATCAGAGACAAGACATCTCCTGTGAGTCCCTGGATGTCATGGGTTATTTTGCTTCTGTGCTTGAACAGTGATGTATTCATGGTCATGTGGTGGTGACCTGAGCTGTTGTCTGATCAATATGTAATAATAATAATAATAATCTTTATTTATATAGCGCCAACATATTCCGCAGCACTTTACAATATAGAGGGAATAAGCACAGACAAACCAGACATTACATTATAAAAAAGCTACTGACCAATGAGACACACGGTGTGAGGGCCTGCTCGCAAGAGCTTAAAAATCTATTAGGGTGTATGGGTGAACAAAGGCTGACAAGTGCTTGGTTTACAATGGACCAGCCATGTTAAATAAATATGGGGTAGTATACATAAAATGCGGATGAACCTGCCATCCCAACCATTACATCTATATACAGATAAGTGCCTATGGGTGCCAAAGTGCAGGAAGTGACGAATCTGTGACAGAATTTTGGGGGGTTGACAATTAGGGATTTTGATAGGCTTGTCTAAGAAGATGGGTTTTCAGAGCGCACTTAAACTGTGAGGGTTGTGAGTGTGCCTGATCACATGGGGTAACATGTTCCAGAGAACTGGTGCAATATGTGCAAAATCTTTGAGACGGGCATGGGAGGTTCGGATGAGTGAGGGGTGTAGTCTTAGATCAGTAGCAGAGCGGAGAGAGCGGGTAGGGTTGTGGACAGAGATAAGGGAGGAGATGTATGGGGGTGCAGCACTGTGGAGAGCCTTATGTGTGAGAGTGATGAGTTTATGTTGTATTCTGTACTGAATAGGCAGCCAGTGCAGAGACTGACACAGGGTAGAGGCATCAGTATAGCGGCTGGAAAGAAAGACAAGCCTGGCTGCTGCATTCAGGACAGATTGGAGGGGGAGAATTTACAGAGAGGAGAACCAACAAGTAGGGAGTTACAGTAGTCAAGACGAGAATGAATAAGAGCAACAATGAGGAGTTTGAGTTGTTTCCACAGTGAGAAATGGACGGATTCTGGAGATGTTCTTGAGGTGCAGGTGACAAGAGCGGGCAAGGGATTTGATATAGGGGGTGAAGGTCAGATCAGAGTCTAGTATAACCCCCAGACAGCGGGCCTGCTGCCTAGGAGTTATGGTGGTACCACACACTGAGAGAGAAATAGCAGGGTGAGGTCGGTTAGTAGATGGTGGGATGACTAGAAGTTCAGTTTTAGTGAGGTTTAGTTGGAGATAGAGAGAGGACATGATGTCAGAGACAGCGGACAGACAGTCACTGGTGTTTTGTAGCAAGGCAGGAGTGATGTCTGGGGAGGAAGTGTATAGTTGAGTGTCATCAGCGTAGAGATGGTACTGGAAGCAAATCTGCTGATGGTTTGTCCAATGGGGGCTGTGTAGAGTGAAAGAGGAGAGGACCTAGAACTGATCCCTGAGGAACCCCGACAGCAAGAGGGAGAGGAGAGGAGGTAGAACCGGAAAAATGAGACACTGAAGGAGCGGTCAGAGAGGTAGGAAGAGAACCAAGAGAGAGTGGTGTCCTGGATACCAATGGCGCGGAGCATGCTGAGGAGATGGTGGTGATCCACAGTGTCAAACGCTGCAGAGAGATCCAGAAGAAGCAGCAATGAGTAGTTACCCTGCGATTTTGCTGTCAGGAGATCATTTGAAACTTTAGAAAGAGCAGTTTCCGTGGAGTGTAGGGTGCGGAAACCGGATTGCAGAGGGTCCAGAAGAGAGTTAGCAGAGAGATAGCGGATCAGGCGAGAGTAGACCAAGCGTTCCAGGTTAGAGACTGGTCGGTAGTTGGCGGCGCAGGAGGGGTCCAGAGAGGGCTTTTTAAGTAAGGGAGTTATAACAGCGTGTTTAAAGGAAGATGGGAAGATCCCAGTGGAGAGAGAGAGGTTACAGATTGTAGTGAGGTGAGAGAGGACAGCTGGAGAAATGGACTGGACAAGGTGGGAGGGAATGGGGTCACTAGAGCAAGTGGTGGGGCGAGCAGACAGGAGAAGCCTTCTTCTTCTGATGTCGGGTCAAGGACTGAGAGCAGATTAGAGGATGTGCGGGGAGGGACAGGATGGGTGTTAATTTTGGATTGTGATGTGATGTTTTGCCAGATGCTGTCAATTTTGTCTTTGAAGTGAGTGGCCAGGTCTTCAGCACAGAGGTCAGTGACCGGGGCCTGAGCTTTGGGCTGAGAGAGGAGTGGAAGGTGTCAAACAGACGTTTTGGGTTGTTGTGTAGTGTTGAGATGAGGGAGGTGAAATATTTTTGTTTGGCGCAGTGAAGGGCAGTGTGGTAGGTCCTGAGCATGAATTTGTAGTGGAGAAAGTCTGCAGGTAGCTTTGACTTTCTCCACATTCACTCAGCGCACCTGGAACAGCACTGTAGATGGCGAGTCTGAGGCGTGTGCCAAGGCTGCGGGCGTCTAATTCTGGTGGTGCGGTGTGTGAGTGGTGCCAACATGTCCAGAGTGGTTGTGAGAGTTTCATTGTAACGTTTGACAGCCAGGTCAGGACAGGAGAGGGAGGAAATTGGGGGCAGTGAGGACTGTATGGTGTCTGTGAGCTCCTGAGTGTTGATAGAGCGGATATTTCGGAATGGGCGACGGGTTGGTGTGTCGAGAGAAGGCTGAAAGTTGTTGATAGTAAAAGAGATAAGGTTATGATCCGAGGGTTCATAAGGAGAGTTGGTAAGATTAGAAATTGAGCAGAGGCGACAGAAGACCAGATCAAGAGAGTTCCCATCCTTGGGAGTTGGAGAGTCAGGAAACTGCGAGAGGCCAAGAGAAGAGGTTAGTGAAAGAAACTGAGAGGCGGAAGAAGACATAGGGTTGTCAATGGGGATGTTGAAATCGCCCATGATGAGTGTGGGTATTTCAGTCGAGAGGAAATGAGGAAGCCAGGCAGCAAAATGATCCAGAAACTGGCGGGGTGAGCCGAGGGGTCGTAGACAACTGCGACTCTGATGGAAAATGGCCGAAAGAGTCTGAGGGTGTGGACCTCAAAGGAGGGGAAAGTGAGTGAGGGTACAGGGGGAATGACCTGGTAGGTGCAATGTGGAGCGAGAAGTATGCCAACTCCTCCACCCGGCCTGTCAGGTCTGGGGGTGTGGGTGAAGTGTAGGCCGCCGTAGGTGAGGGCAGCAAGGGATGCGGTGTCTGATTGCTGGAGCCAAGTTTCTGTGAGAGCTAGGAGATTGAGGGAGTTAGAAAGGAACAGGTCATGGACAGCAGTGAGTTTATTACAGACGGATCGGGCGTTCCACAAAGCACATTTAAATGGGAGAGGAAAAGACGTACAACAAATATTACGCAGGTTAGCAGGGTTTCTGTGGGAGAAAGAGGTGGGATGAGCAGTAAAGGAAGGTGGACAGGGGTTGGGAGAGATGTCTCCTGCAGCAAGAAGCAGAAGAATGAAAAGTGATTTCAGATGGTTCACTGATGAATATGAGCGATGTTTGTGCAGCACCTGAAAGAGGATGGTTTGGGGTAGTAAATGTAAGTAAGTAATGCATGAGATGCATGCATGGTAGAGGGAAGGAGAGAGGAGCTAATGTGGATAGAGTTGTTTGGAGGCATGACTGGGCGGTAGGAAAGGAGGAAGAGGGCAGCAAGATAGATTGGTAGAGGGAAGGAGAGAGGAGCTAATGTGGATAGAGTTGTTTGGAGGCATGACTGGGCGGTAGGAAAGGAGGAAGAGGGCAGCAAGATAGATTGCAAATGTAAGCATGGTGTAAAAGCTGTAGGTAAGAAAGCCTAGCTACTTACAAAGATACGTTTCTGCCCCTTCTGCCCACTTCGGCCATAATTCGGTCAAAATTCATAGTCACTTCAAAAATGCTGTCACTTAATCAATGCTGGCAGACCAAAAGGTCTTGCAGACCCAAGAGCTCCAAGATATAGTGTCTATTGATTAGATCACCACTTTCAGGTGACAGAAACGGGTGGGGTTATAAAGAGATAGCAGCAAGGAAGTTCTTCAAAGGCTAATTGGGTATAGGCTTACTTAAACATAGAAACACATCCTAATTATTTGAGACAGAGCTGGGAAAGATAATGGTGATTGTAGTCACGCAGAATGACGTACCATTCAAATATACAATATAATCACACAGATATTGCAGAGGGGTTGCTGATGGATGTAGTTCACACGTACCATTCAAATATACAATATAATCACACAGATATTGCAGAGGGGTTGCTGATGGATGTAGTTCACATGTACCATTCAAATATACAATATAATCACACAGATATTGCAGAGGGGTTGCTGATGGATGTAGTTCACACGTACCATTCAAATATACAATATAATCACACAGATATTGCAGAGGGGTTGCTGATGGATGTAGTTCACACGTACCATTCAAATATACAATATAATCACACAGATATTGCAGATATATGTGGTTTCTATATGGCGGTGTTGTAGGTTATAAATTGATGTATATATTTATTCCTGTGAGTGGTTGTGTTGGTTGGGGGGCCCAGTGCACAGCTCTGCCAAGGGGCCCATAATGCTGTTAAGATGGCCCTGGGTAGAACCCCTTTAACTTGACTTTATTGTCTCAACTTTCTTAATGCTTTTCAATGACCTCTGAAATGTCTCGCTGCAGTAAGTTATCTATGCCAAATAATTTTTGCTTCATCAATAACTACTCAGTATGATAATAAAATAAGGACCCTGTCTTGGTATGTAGACATTATAATCTAAAGCCAGGATTTATTTTTATTGTAGATTTTGCACTGTAACAATAAGAGTGAATACACTACAGTTCTCCATTAATCCTCTTTTACACACACTTTTCAACATTTGTAAATACCTGTAGAGTGTCCACGCATTCCTAGAGTTTTATGACCTTTTTTACAAAAATGTTTTTGGATGCATTTTTTCTTTTGTTACATCTTGTAACACACATTTTCTTAATTTTTTTGTGAATTATAGAGAAGCCTATGAGAACAATGGCAGACAAACAATACATTTCGAGCATCCTTAATAATAAAAAGCGTTAACCTTCAAAAAACAAACCATAAAAACACCACTTAACACCAGACCTGCTAAACAGAAATGATTTGAATTTAGACTTTTAATAAAGTTTAACATTACAATCTAGCTACAGCGTTTTTCACTCTAAAAACATTAATGAAAATGCATCAGAGAACAGTAAAATTCAGTGTGTGAATTGCACCTTATAGATGATCAGGAGACCTCCAGTTGAAATACCCATAAAATATTCCTGTCTCATATCTAGTTGTCCAAAATGGGCAGCTACTTTATATTTTCCAGTTTTATGAAAACTAAGCTTAATTGTTAGCTAGTGAAAACTTGTGAAAAGTGCCAATACACAAAGCTTTAATTTGTTTGATTATTTACATTATCTTATTCCAGTCAGTTAAAGCACACATTTACCCTTTCTTGCATAAATTATATTAAAGTATTAGGTCTATGGAGACTGCTTCCACTAAACCCCTCCCATTCTTTTAAAAGTGACTAAATTACATTAAAATGCCCAAAAAATTTGCAAATATGTGACTTTTATATGCTAGTACACTTGCACATGGAATATCAGTATGCTATAAATGGAAGAAGTATCCTGCTATTTTTCACTTTGCCTCATATTATATATTTAAAGCAGTTGTTGGGATAATCGCTTGCTTCTTTAAAAAGTCCTGTCTTGGGAGTTTATCTAGTAATCGGCTAAGTTTTTGCATTAAATGGAAAAAAGGAAAAAAAATGGACCCGGCGCACATGCAGTGGAAATGGAAAAAGCCCAGGCTAAAGGCTTTTCATTAAAAGTTTTTTATTCTTAAAAATGCTGCGGCATTAACCGAGACAAAATTAAAAACATATAAACATAAAATAGACTTTACGCGTTTCGCGCGTGTACCCGCGCTTCATCAGAAGTAAAAGTAACAGAAAAGAACAAAGTATATATAATGCCGGCAATTGTTACAATTGGTTATTTCTTTTTTTCAGGTAAGTGACGTAAGAACACCTGTGGTGAAAAGATCGGAAGATAATTGGAAGTGAGAAGTGTCAATCAAGAGTGAAGACGAGCAAGGAGAAGAGACGGGAAGACACAGGAGTCATCCAGAGTTCCTAATGCATATATTGATCTTTAATGTGTGTTATGAAAAAACCAAAATAAAGACTGGAATATGAACCTTTATCAGGTGTGGTGCGTTTCTTTGTGTGTATTCGGGTCGGGAGAGCTATGTATTAGAGTAGTGATGTAGATAAATCACTACCAAAAAGATTCGTGAGAAACGGTGAAAGAATTACTAAAAAAAAAGTGAGTTTTAAGAATAGAAGGAAGGAACATTCCAATGGGAAGAGAGGCGGGTAAATATAAATGAACTTATAAAGGTTTAGCTACTGATTTGAAATAACTGCCGCTAAAACCAGAGGGTTGAGCGCGCTGAATTATTTCATATTTTGGAAAATGAATTTTGATTGTATGGGAAAAAGAGGTAAATTCAAAAGGGCCAATCATGTATCTATATAAAGGTGGCCATATGATTGGTTGTGCTAATGGCGGGTACTATGAATAGACCAATCTGTAGTAGGATAAAATAGGACTAGCTGATAGGTCTTCTGTTGTGCCGGGAACTACAAATTGGCCAATAGAGATGAGAGCTACTCCTCTATGGCAAATAACATAGAGAAATACTCGTAGGCTAGGGGCCAAGTATGGCTTGATCTAAATAGATAGATAGTGAAATGTAGATAAAGAACAGAGTGAAATATCGGAATAAGACATGAAAATACAAAGTTACTAGTCCCCATGAAGAATAAAGTGAGAAATAGACGGCCGTAAATCTCATAAACAATAATGCCCGTAGTAACATCGTACAAGTGGATATGATTTAACCCATAGTGATCAGTATAACTATGCATACAGTACAGTTCAGATTTCCATGTTACAGTGTAAATATAGCAAAGTGGCAAAAGTAGAACAGAAAAAATTGTATCTGGGGCTCCTAGCGTAAAGCCGACCAAAATGAATATAATGCCAAAAAGGCAGTGTATTCTGGTACTGCTAATAAAATTATATAAAAATAGAAATAAATGATTAAAAACATGTATAACCTGATTAAATCTTAAAATTAAAGCAATAAGCCACTGCTAATTATATATTGGCATAAAAATAAATGGGTTTTTTTATGGTTATTCTATTTATGCACCGACATTATGATAAATATAGGAAAGGTCTCCCTAAAAATAATAAAAAAAGGTCTCGGTAAAGTTATTTAATAATTAGTTCAGTGGCATCATTGAGACCTTTGGGGGACAGAGTCTGTAATTTATAAATCCAGACCATTTCCTTCTTCTGGAGAGCCTGTAGACGGTTTGGTAATTTCGGGGGAATAAAGTCAACCGGAGTGATGTTTAAAATAGTAAAATCTCTCTGGTGAGCTTCGTTGAAGTGGCGTGAAAACTATGTAACAAGTCCCTCTTTTAACACAGGCTCTATGGCCATTTAAGCGGAGGTGTAGGGGTCTGGATGTTCTACCGACATATTGAAGTTTACAACTGCACTCTCTAACATAACTAACAAAAGAACTTTTACACTTGAGTGTGTGTTTAATTGGATATATTTCCTTAGTGGTATTTGAGGTAATATGAGACCGAGCAGTGATACTGGTACAGCATAGACAGAGGAAGAGCCACATGGGGAACTTCCAAGTTGGGATGAAACATTATGTTGTACTCTATAGGATCTTTGACCCGGCTGGAGCTACCAAATTTTTAATTTTTTGGTGCTCTTCTGTAAAATAACCCGGTTTTTTAAAAATGGCCCAAAAAAGGGGGGGGGGGGGG
>JAODAL010067664.1:0-17187 GCA_025379985.1 Phyllomedusa bahiana | reverse complement strand
GTATTTTTTTAAATACCTGCACTTTTTCCCCCCCCGCGGCGGATTCCCCGAGGGGGGAAGGGAGACGTAACCATATTCTTATGAGAACTGGGTTTCTGTAAAAGAGGGATGTATTCCGCCGAAATTCGCGCAGTACGGCGAAAAATTCGGGCAAAAATACGTCCCTTTTTAAAGCCGTGTGAAATAACCTAAAAGAAAAATTCTGGACTACACATAAAAAATTTAAAAATTTGGAGCGCTTTACTTAAAACCCCTGATGTGATTTTCCTGTTATTCCTCCTAAAAGTTGATTAAGGCTACATAGATTTTTTTTTTTTTCTGGTAAAGAATTGAAATTGAAGAAGTTGGCCCCCTTTCCTTTTTTAAAACAAATTTACGTAGCTAAAGCCGAAACCCCAAAAAACAATACCTCTGAGAACTGCTTGTTCATCGCGGGATGTTACCATTCTCTTGTAAAAGGTGGTCCCACAGTGTTTGATACTGTCAATGTGTGGACACTTCCTTTGACAAGGGGATCGGTGAAGCCAGTTGTCAAGATTTATACTCCGGGAGGATAACGGGGGATTCAGAATCAGCGTTCTTTGAACAGATGTCCGAATGTTATCTATGAGTGTAACGGAAATGGAAAAACGGGGAGGTGACAGGTCTTTTTTTTAAATTTTTGCATATTTTAACCTGTCACGTTTTTTAAAATGTTATATATTTTTTTTTTATCTGCAGCACCACAGCACTCTGATGTGTAGAACTGCATTGCCCTATAGGGCGGTATTTTTGTTTATCAGTTTTTGTGTAGTAGTAAAATTACTTGTCCCTGACGATAAATTAGATGTTTTAATGTTCCCCTTTAATTTTTTCCCCTTTCTTTTTATGTGCTTTTTAATAAAGAATGAAAAGGGGTGTGAAACCCAAAAAAAGCGAAGTTTGCCCCAGACATTTCCGGGGCTATTTTTTCCCCCCCAACGGGGGGAGGGGCCTTCTTGTATGTGGCTGGGGGGGTTCGAGTCCAGGGTGCTTTTTATCCAGTGGCCCTGGACTCCATATAAAAAAAAGAAAAAAAAAAAAATATCATAGCTTTTTTAAAAACAGGGGATGGTCATTTTACACAGCCTTACACTGAGAGCCCCTTAAATGCTATTATACCTCTTCCATGCAATCCATTACTCCATACAATGGAACTAACCATGCAACGCCCCAGACCTCACATTTTCCCTAATTTTTGAGATTTCAAGAGGGTACTTAACAACACCCAAACAAATGACATCACACCAGGTCATGCCTCTAACCTTGTCCCACCTAAAAGTCATTCACCGCCCCTCTATACTGGGAGTAAATATCACTGTACGGTTTGAAAGGGAGAGGCATGAACCGCACATGCTCACACTATACGTTTATCTAATGCTTCTCAGCAAAACTTTACAAAAAATGAACAGAAGGTTCTTAGTATCCTTTTTGATCAAAACGTATAGGCCCTCTTGCCACTTCACGGCGACCTCCTGTTCATTTTTTGTACGTGAGCAGTGTCTACCTTTCCATTTGTGGTGGTGGTGCTGTGTGGCGGCCATTGCTGCTGTGATGCTGTTCTGGTGTGGTGGTGTAGCCCAGAGCCAGGGGGCTAGGTCAGGCAGCAGTGGTGCTGTTGGGCCACTGGACTGTGCCCTTCATCTGTGTGGTGTTTGCTGCGGTGGTGGCGGCCATGCAGTGTTGCCCCTATTTAGAGGAGGGTCCCACTTTATAGTGGTCGCCGTGAAGTGGCAAGTGGGCCTATACGTTGTGATCAAAAAGTATACTAAGAACCTCTTGTTAATTTTTTGTAAAGTTTTGCTGAGTAGCATTAGTTAAAGGTATAGTGTGAGGATGTGCGGTTCATGCCTCTCCCTTCCAAGTTTGTATATATATATATTTATTTTCACACATGGACCAGCACTCCTACCACATTTGGCCCAGGTGTTTTTAATTAGCAGTAGTCTGTATAAGGGTTAATGCCCTGTTTCTTTCAGTCTGCTTGCAGGGAGCCCTGGGAAAGTGAGCAGTGTCTACCTTTCCATTTGTGGTGGGGGATCTGTGTGAGGCCATTGCTGCTGTGATGCTGTGTTGGTGAGGTGGTGCAGCCCAGAGCCAGGGGGCTAGGTCAGGCAGCAGTGGTGCTGTTTGGCCACTGGACTGTGTCCCTCATCTGTGTGGTTTTTGCTGTGGTGGAGGCTGCCATGCAGTGTTACCCCCATTTAGAGTAGGAACCCACTTTATAGAGGTCGCCGGGAAGTGGCAAGTGGGCCTACACGTTTTGATCAAAAAGTATACTAAGAACCTCCTGTTCATTTTTGTAAAGTTTTGCTGAGAAGCATTAGATAAATGTATAGTGTGAGGATGTGCGGTTCATGCCTCTCCCTTACAAGTTTGTATCACTGTACGGTTACTGATCAAACCAAGACTGATATTATCAATGCTACCACTATACAAAGATCAAATAATACCAACATCATGACCACTTATCACCACCACATAGGGACTGAATAATACCACCACACCATCACCAATTATCACCACCACATAGTGACTAATAATACAACCACACCATGACCATTTATCACCACCACATACTGACTGATACTACCACACCATGACCATATATAACCATTATATAGGGTGACATGTACGATTTTTGGCACCCAGGCCCCATTTTTTTGCACGCACATTTGTAGCATAGAATGCGCCTAAATCTATGAATCAGTTCTTGCTCAGGTAAATCACTTTTAAAGTGGCTTACCTGTTTCAGCAGTAATGCGCTTAGATTTTCTATACTGAAGCTATAAATGTGTAGCTTCATATCGTTGTAGTGCGACACGCCTCCAGCAATCTCAGGGGCATTACAAAGTGCCGCGGGCGCTCTATAATGCACCTGATCTTGGAGTGCGCCTGGTTACAAATAGAGCGAATGAGGCTGCGCTAGTTTTTTGTCTAAAAAGACAGACTTCTGGCCCAGCCTCATTCATACATGTCGAATATAGTGTCTGAATAATAGCACAACACAATGACCACATATCACCGCCACATAGTGAATGAATAATACTTTCACACCATGACCACATATTACCACTACATAGTGACTGAGTAATACCACTAGAGATGGGCGAATTTCTCAAAAATTCGGTTCGGTCACTTCGCCGAATTTCCCGTCAAACATAAATTCGGTCCGAATTATTTCGGGACGAATCACATTAAAAAACAGCTATTTCCAGGCTGCACAGAGCCTGCAGGGTGCTGTAGAACGTTGTGCCATTCTTAAATATGCAGAGGGAGCTTGGTTTGGTCTTAATACAATGTTGTGTTTTAGTATGACACGCAGATGACTGCCGCCGCTCTTAGAATCGCTTCACTATAAGATTCCCTGGGAACTTAAGAGGGCAAAACTGACCAAAAAACTGAAGAGGGAATGTAGCCTGATAAATCTGGCGCGCAGTGGAAAAAAAACTGGGGTCAGGTGGCCCTCAGTGACAATGTGGGGGGAGGCGGAAGGCGCGCAGTGAGGTAGACAGTGGCAAAAATGAATTCTGGAGTGGAAAAACAAGTAGGCCAGTGGCACAATGACTAGTGTGTGGAGGCGAGCCAGCAGCATGAGGTAGCAGTGGCCCCTGACATTCGGAGGTGGGAAAAACAGGAGTAGGCCCAGAGGGCAAAAATGACCAGTGTGTAGGTTACGGCTGATGCCACAACAGCAGCATGAGGTCAGACAGTGGCACAATGACATTCTGGAGGTGGCAAAAACGGAGTAGGCCACAAAAGGGAACAATGAAACAGTGTGAGGTTTAAAAGGCAGCAGCAGCATGAGGTCAGACCCGTGGCACAATGACATTCTGGAGGTGGCAAAAACTGGGTAGGCCAAGAGTGGGAAATGACAGAGAGTGGAGGTGACTGCGGCAGCAGCATGAGTCAGACAGTGGCACAATGACATTCTGGAGGTGGCAAAAACTGGAGTAGGCCACAGAGTGGCAAATGACAAGTGTGGAGGTAAGGGCAGACAGCATGGGTAGAGGGGGCACAATGACATTTGGAGGTGGAAAAAACAAGAGTAGGCCACAGAGTGGCACAATGACAGAGAGTGGAGGTGACGGTGGCAGCAGCATGAGGTAAGACAGTGGCACAATGACATTCTGGAGGTGGCAAAAACAGGAGTAGGCCACAGAGTGGCACAATGACAGAGAGTGGAGGTGACGGCGGCAGCAGCATGAGGTCAGAGAGTGGCACAATGACATTCTGGAGGTGGCAAAAACAGGAGTAGGCCACAGAGTGGCACAATGACAGAGAGTGGAGGTGACGGCGGCAGCAGCATGAGGTCAGACAGTGGCACAATGACATTCTGGAGGTTGCAAAAACTGGTGTAGGCCACAGAGTGGCACAATGACAGAGAGTGGAGGTGACAGCGGCAGGAGCAACAGCATGAGGTAAGAGAGTGGCACAATGACACAGTGTGGATGTCATGGCACCAGCAACAACAGCAGCAGCATGAGGTCATAAAGTGGCACAATGACAGAGTGTGGAGGTGACGGTGGCAGCAGCATGAGGTCAGAGAGTGGCACAATGACATTCTGGAGGTGGCAAAAACTGGAGTAGGCCACAGAGTGGCACAATGACAGAGAGTGGAGGTGACGGCGGCAGGAGCAACAGCATGAGGTCAGAGAGTGGCACAATGACACAGTGTGGATGTCACGGCACCAGCAACAGCAGCAGCAGCATGAGGTCATAAAGTGGCACAATGACAGAGTGTCGAGGTGGAGGGCAATCCCAATCCCTGGTAAAGATGGTTGGTGGCAGATGGAGAAACTGTCAGCAGATGTGTGGCATCAGGCGGGTGGCGGCATCAGAATAGTGGCAGGTAGTTTGAACCCAGACTCATTTCTCACAGTTTGGGTGAGGCGTCATGGCTGATGTAGTCTGACGCCTAAGGCATTGGTGTGTGGAAATCCTGGCCGATCCACGCCTGATTCATCTTGACAAAGGTCAGTCGTTCCACATTTCCCGTGGACAAGCGGGTTCTCCTTGGGGTAACGATGGCCCCCGCCGCACTGAACACCCGCTCTGATGCCACACTACTGGCCGGGCAGGACAGCTTCTCCACTGCAAACTCGGCAAGTTGCGGCCACACATCCAGTTTGGTGCCAGTAGTCCAGCGGATCTTCTAACTGGGTTGGCAGAGTGTTTCCAAGTAGGCCACCACCTGTTGGTTCAGGGTCTGCTCCAGGTCCTGCTGCTGCTGCTGCTGGCGACTGCCCTCCTCACTAGGCTGGTGAAGGAAGCTGCTCATCAGTGACTCCAGACTTAGGTTGCTGCTGATGGAGCTGGTACTGCTCCTACCCCCCCACCTTCCACCAGCAGCCGCGGCAGTAGTACGTGAGCGCTGAAGAACCCCCCGGTCTGACCTGTCAGAGGAGGGACGATGCCGCACATAGGCAGCGGCAAACTGACTACGGAGGATTTCTCTATAGTATTTGAGTTTGTTCTCCCTCTCAATAGCTGGGAAAAAGGCTCCCATTTTGGACCGGTAGCGAGGGTCCAATAGGGTGGAGAGCCAGAAGTCATCCATCTGCCGGATGCTGACTATTCGGCTGTCACTAGCCAGGCAAATCAGCATGCTGCGGGCCATCTGCACAAGTGACTCCGAGGGGCTCCCTGCCTCCATCTCCACTGCATACTGCCACGGTGCTTGCGGGTCATCTGCCTCGTCTTCCTCATCTCCATCTACCACCTCCAGCTGCTCCTCCTCCTCCTCTCTTGTCACTGGGTAGAAATCCACTCATTCACCAGACAATGCTTCTGCTCCAATGTCCTCCTATTCCTCCTCCATTTCAGTCCCCACCGGACTCATGTGGCCAAGAGATGTAGTCACCACGTCTCCAGTCCCCTGCCCAGACAGATTTTTCAGCATCTGTTCCAGGACATGAAGCAGTGGAATGACGTTATTCATTCTGTAGTCCTGGCGACTGACAAATAACGTGGCCTCCTCGAATGGCCTCAACAAACGGCAGGTGTCATGCATGAGCTGCCACTGGCTGACATCAAAGTTACACAGGGGAGTACTCCTGTCCGCCTGGATCATCAAAAAATCGTTAATGGCCTTTCTCTGTTCATACAGTCGGTCCAACATGTGCAGGCTGGAATTCCAACGGGTGGAAACATCGCATATCAGAGTGTGTTGGGGTTGGGCCGTTCTACCGCTGCAACTCGAGGAGGGTGTTCCTGGCTTTGTAGGAATGGATGAAGTGCATGCACAGTTTCCTGGCCATTTTCAGAATCTTCTGAAGATCGGTGGAAGACTTCAGGAACCTTTTCACAACCAGATTGAACACGTGCGCCATGCAGGGCGCATGGACCATCCCTCCTCGGTGCAGCGCGGACACCATGTTCCTCCCATTGTCCGTCACCATGGTTCCGATTTGCAATTGGCGCGGAGAAAGCCACACATCGATTTCTTGCTGCATGACGCGGAGCAGTTCCTCCCTTGTGTGACTTCGTTCGCCGAGGCAAGCCAGGTGTAGAACTGCGTGACACCGCTGTGCCCTACACATGTGGTATGATGGAGCAGTACTTGTGGAGGCTGAGATGGTGGTGGTGGTGGTAAAGGAGGAGGCGGACATTTGCGCAGGAGCCGCAGTTTGACAACATGGAGGAGAAAGCGGCGTCTCCTGTCCAAGTTGTTGGTGTGCCTGGGCAGGAAGCACATTCACCCAGTGGGCCGTAAAGGACATGTACTGGCCCTGACCGTAGTTACAGCTCCAGACGTCCACGCTGCCGTGCACCTTGGAACAAACCGATAAGCTCAAGGACTGGCCCACCTTCTGTTCTACATATTTATGAAGTGCTGGTACTGCCTTTTTGGAAAAGAAATTACGGCTTGGAACTCTCCATCTCGGCTCGGCACAAGCTATTAGTTCTCTGAACGGTGCAGAGTCCACCATTTGGAAAGGGAGGGACTGCAGTACCAACTACTGGGACAGGAGCACGGTCAGCTTCTGCACCTTAGGATGGTTGGACGCATATTGTTGTCTCTTTGCAATCGCCTCGCTGAACGACTGCTGGCGCCATGAGTAGCGAGGAGCATGAGTATCTGGACCGGGAGATAATGGCAAAGAGAAACAGCTCCCTTCTGCAGAGGTTTTGTAACCTTGACTGGCTGCAATGGCATGCATGCCACTGGGCGCTGCTGCTGCTCTTGCTGCGGCGGCAGGATGGGACCACCAAAATTGGCCCCGTTTCTCCCAGGCCCCCGGAGGTGACGCTGCATGTGTTGACGCGGGGCCCGTGGTGCCAACGTTAGTTTCCTGGCCAGCTTCACTTTCGGGCCTACTTTTTTCTACATTTACCCATATTGGGCCCTCCTCGGGTTTGTCTTAGAAAAGGGAAGGGCCACACCCCCCGGAGTAGCTGTTTTTTACCGTCAACGTCCGCAATGAGGGGACTACTCCCGCCGCGCCCCCGCTGACCCCCTGTGCTGCTACTTTCTTGGCCCTGCGAAGGGGCCCTTTTTAACCCCTTTGGGCCCCTCTTTGGCCCCCGACCTCAACGGGTGCTACCCCTGTTTACTCAGGGCCCCCAAAACCCACTTGCTGGCTGGGGCCGTTGCCTGCGCCCCAAGCTGACGCCCTTTCTCCTGACGATGATGAACCCCCTTGCTTCACCGGTTTCCCAAGGCAGTCGGCTACATCATCTTTCTATTTGTGTTTCATCTTTCCACTGCGGGTCCTCATTGCCGGCCCTTGGTTTGCAGAGGCTCCCCCCCAACAACATGACCCCCCCAATCCCACTCCCACATTATATTTGCCGCCTACTGCAAAAAGGGCGGGGTTTTGGCCCCATTTCTTGCGGCCAAGTAGCTGTTTTGGACTCCCCTCCTAAAATTTGTTCTCCCGGAAATTTAGTGGCGTGAGCCCAGCCCAAAATAGTAGATCTCGGGCTGGGGGAAACCCGGATGGGAAAAAGGCGGGTTGGGGGACAGTTGAGTGCCGCGGGCCCCGCCCCCGGGGCCATCCCAAAACTAAGGGTGTTCTGACTTTCCCCACCGATCTTGGGGGGGGTTTTGTCGGGATGTCATCTGGGGGGAATTTGGAATGACCTAGTAAAACCAATCAAAAAACCATTGGGTTGTGAACAACACAGGGCCCGCGGCGGTTGGGGCCCCTAAACCGAGTGCCCCCTGCTGCGACATCCCTTGCTTTTGGCTGCGCCCTGGGTTGCCCGGGGAATGTTTGTGCCACTGCCACTCCCCAGGTGAAGAGCTGCCACCCCTGGTCTGACATATTTTTGTTCAAAAATTGTAAAAGACATTTTGGTGAAGTTTTCTGTAGGGGATAAATACACACCTTGTATTTGACTCAAATAAACCCATAAAAAGGTTTGGGGGTAACCTTGAAAAAAAAATTGCGCTCCAAAAAAGGGGCAGGAAAAAATTTACTTGAAATTTTTCCCGTTTAAAAAACCCCTTTCTGTGTTTTTTTTTAAACTAAAATTTTTAAAAGAAACAAACGGGCTTAATTAACCTTGGATATGAATTATGCTACGGGAATTTTCTTCTGTGGCGGTAAAAAAACAAAGTTTCTTTTACTGAGTCCCAAACTGTAGAAAAACATTATTTAAACTTTGGAAAAAAATTGCGCGAAAAAATTAAAGGAAAACCAAAACTACGAGCTTTGTACCCGTGTTACAATGGGTGTTTTTTATGCTAACAAAAAAGGGAAAACTTGCTTTAAAATTCCCCTTGTAAATTTATGCTCGGGGAAAAATTTTAAATTTTTTGGGGGTGAAAAAAAACCCCTTTCTTTCGTCCCCCCAACAGCAGCGAAAACGTTAAATTTAACCCTGGATGTAAATTGCGCAAAAAAATTTGGGGAGCAAAAAAAAAAATTACGAGCTTTGTAGCGCGTTCCAATGGCGTGTTTTTTCCCTTAAAACAACAAGGGGAAAAATTTGTATTTAAACCCTTTCGTTTGTAAATTTTATGTACGGGGGAAAAATGTATTTTTTGGCGGTAAAATAAACGTTTTTTTTTTAGTCCCAACGCAGCAGAACAACGCTTAATTAACCCCTAGTTGAAAATTGCGAAAAAAGAATTGAGAACCAAAAAATTACGAGCTTTGAAAAGCGTGTTACATGGCTTTTTTTTTTTTTTTTTTTTTTTAAACATTCTTTTTATTATGGAATTTAGGGGCGAGTTCACAAAAGAATGTAAAAAAACGGGAATGACCCCTTGCAAACAGGCAAGAAGAAAAACTTCAGTAATATTTAAAGTAGCGTACAAATTTAGCGGAAAAATGTTTAAATTTAACAGGGGTCTCGTTTAAGGGGGATGTGTGCCCACATTAATTTACGTCACAAAAAAATTTAAAGAATTGCCCAATGACAGTGGGTTAAATAACACTGTTGACGTAGTATTTGGGAATACACCCAAGGGCTCCCAAAGCTTTTTTCCTCTTAACACAAATGTGGGGAGGATCAAAAAAAGAATTTTCCCAAAGAGAAGTTGACTTTACTCTATTGACCCAACCTCGGTTAATAGGGGGTTTTGGGACTTTTCCAAAAAAATTTCCCAAAAAGATGTTTCTTGCTAAATAAAAAACGGGAAAAAACAGGTTCTTAACAAAGGGGTTTTTCCTGGAGGCCAATATTTAGAACTGCAAGCTCGGGTCTTGGTCTCAAGGGAAAACCCAGAAACCCATTAAAAGAAAAGTGAAAAAATGAGGGACCAAAAACGATTAAAAAAAAAAGGAAAACCCCCACCTTTACGGGAAACCAGAGTTCCCTGTTCCCCTTTTTGTTTCCAAAAAAGGTTTGATTTTCCCCTGAGACATGTGTGCTAAACGAGAAGGAGAGAGATCCATCTCAAGTGTATCTTATGCTTATTTCAGTGTGATTGAGGCATTTAAAAAAAAATTTTAAAAAAGGAAATGGGGCCTCTGCCATTGGGTTAAATTTAAATTCCTTGGTTTAATTCCTTTTCCCAATTTGGACCCGGGTTTAAAATTTTTAAAAACATGGGGCGTGACTATAAAAGAAGAAAGCGGTTGGACAGCGAAAAAACCCTTTTTTAAAAGGGCCCCTTTTTTTTTCTAATGGGGAAAAGTTGTGGAAATCTAAAAAACGTTGGGGTTGCTTGGGGGGGCCATCTAATAGTTTAAAGATGGCCTTTTTGGGAAGGTATTGTTTAAAAGGTGTTTGGGGGGAAGTTTGAAATTGGGGTCTTAGTCCGCAAAGGTTTTTAAAAGGCCCTTTTTGGTGGGAAGTTGGTCGATAAAATGGTGTTTTTGGTTTTGCCCCCAAGGGAAAGGGATGGGGAGTGTTCCAGCAACTTAGATTTTGGAAACCCAGAGTGTTCTTTATTAAAGGGGCCACCCCCAAGAGTTGGGAGGACTTTACTTAGCCCATATTTTAAAAAAATCATTTGAGAGAGTGTAGCAGGGTCTGGGGGGGTGGGGCCCCAAGAAGGGGGAGCTTTTAAGGTGGGCACTTAAGGAAAAGGTGTAAGGTATGGCCTCAAGCTGAGCCATAAAAACGGAAGAGAATCATCCCAGAGTGTTAGGGTTTGGGTAAAAAGGGAATTGCGTTTGTAGGTGTAAAAGGTTGGGAAAACGGCAGTCCCCCCCTTCTGAAAAAATATGGAAATAAGTTTTTCTTCACTCTGCCTTTTTCCCGGGCCAAAACAAAGGGGGAAAATGGCGTTGCTAACTTTTTGATGATTCCCCCCCTTTTTTTGGGAAGGGTCAGGTAAGGAATTGTCTGCACGGGTAGATAAATTTTTGGGGAGGAGGGAAAATTTTTCAATATATTAATTCTAGATATCATAAAAGGGTGAATTTTGGGGGAACAAAGCTTTTTGGTTTGGGAATTAGGTAAATTTATAGATCCTCTTTGTTGGTTGAGATGGGCTTTTCGGTTTTGGATTTAATTTTAACCCCCCTAAGTTTTTTAGAAGTGCTGATTTAAAAAAACCCAAATTTCTCTAGGTTCGAGTGCGGGTTTTTGAGGCTTTTAAAACCGGAAACAGGGGGGTTTTAAAGTCTGTTGGTTTAAAAAAGGAAAAACCTTTTAGATTTACAGTTGTAGGGTGTCAAAAATTTGGGGGAAATTTAGTACTGACGGGTTGGCACAAAACAGATGATATCATCAGCATAAGATTTCTTGTGATGGGATTGGTGAGTTGCAATACCTGATATGAGAGGATTAATTCTAATATGTTTGTAGCGGTTCCCGTACATAGAATGAAAATGAAAAAATGGGGAAAAGTGGGGGAACCTTGGGGGTTGCATTGGTAAGGCCAAAAGGGGGAGGAAAAGGAAAGGCCCAGGTGAGCACTGAAAGGGGAAGGAGTGGGTTTGAGGGGGCATGATGGCTGAGGGGTTTTGGCCGGAGAAAACCAAACTTTTTGTAAAAGGGAAGTTTTTAGGCCAGTTTTAAATCTTTCAAAAGCCTTTTCGGAAACTAACGAGAGAAAGGCAAAGCAGAGTCAAAAGGAGCAGCAATTTTGTGTAAGGGCTAAAAAAAAAACGGCGGGTTGCATCTCTAGCTTGTTCACCTTTACAAATCCGTTTGGTCGTTTCAGATCAAAGAAGGGAGGACCAAATTGAGGCGAGAGGCTGAATTTTCGCATTTGATTTTAATGTTTATTATTTAGAAGTGAAATGGGTCTTTAGTTGGGGCAATGTTGCAGCCTTGCCTGGTTTGGGGAGGTGGAAAATTTTGGGTTTTAGGGTTTTTTTGGGGGGTTTTGCCATGTTTGCCCAAAATCGTTGAAAAAATCAAATCATGTAGGGGGAGAGGGGTTTCAGAGTAAAGGGCGGGGTACTCGTTTGTCAAAAACCCCTTTGGCCCCCCGGGGTTTGTTATTTGGTAGATTTTGATAGCCCAAATGAAAACCCCAGAGATGTGAAATGGGGTGTTTAGGGGGAGAGTTGAGAAAAATTCTTTAAATTTGGGGGGTTGATGAGGAGAGGAAAAAGAATTTAAAAACCCCATCAGAGGGTATGGGAAAAATTTCTGTAGAAGGGTTAAAATTTTTACAACTTAAAAAGAATTGGGGCGAATTGTTCAGTATAAACATAGGGGGGTTTATAATTTTGGGCCAGCTCCGAGGTTAAAAAGAGTTATTTTGGGTTTGCGCGTGTTTAAAATTTTTTTAAGTTTGGCTAAAAATTTTTGGGGGGTTATCCCCTTGTATATAAAAGTGCCTTTAAGTTTTGGGAAAAATTTTTCTCATACTTTTGAAAAGGGACATATTTGGGAGATCGTTTTGCAAGGGGGTTTTTGTTAAACTAGGGAAGGCTTTGGGTTTTAGCTTATTGGTTTGCTAGTTGGGGTTTCAGAAAAAGGCTTTTTTGCCTGGATTTAAAATTTCAAGTTATGTCTTGGCTAGCTGAATGGGAAAAACCCCCTCATGAAGGGTTATGGGGACACCATAGAGTGGTCGTAGATGGTACTGAGTGAGTATTAAAAAAGGGAAATAAAACGAGATAAAGGGGTTAAAATGCAAAATTTTTCCCGGGGGAATTTTTTTTTTTAGGGGGAAATTATTTTTTCCCCCAAAGTCGGGGCCCAGAAAAAGTGAAGAGGTTTTTTAGAGAAAATGGGCGAACCCGGGGCGTGGTTTCCCCCCCGGTTTTTTGGCCAATATTAGAAAAGGTTAGACCTTTTAAATTGGGTTTTGTCCCCTAAGAAGGGAAATTTATTGGGAAAGGATTAAATGGGGATGAGAAAAAAAGGGTTGTCCTTTTCAGTAGTGTGTAAGTATTTCCCTATGTATGAAGTTTTTCTTCAAGTAAAAAAATTTTGTATGTCTGAAGCTTGGTTTTCCCCGTGTTTAGGGTCTGTCTTTTGCTGCCATTAAACCCCAGTGTTAAAGTCACCACGTGACTAAACCTCCATTTCTAACTCTGTTGCCCCTTTTGAAAAAGATTTTAATAAAAGGGGGTTTGTTTAGTGTTTGGTGCAAATTAAAAATGGCAAAGGTGTTTGGTTTGAAAACGATTTCCCCAAGCTAGAATAAAAAGCGGGCCCTTTCAATCTTCAATAGATTGGGGAAGTTGAAAGGGGGACCCAAAAAGTTTTTAAATTTAAAATGGCTTCCAAACTTTTTTTTTTTTGTAGCATGGGATTGGAAAAATATTTTGGGAAAAAGTTGTTTTTAAAGGGCTCTCAGCCCTCGGATGCTAAAAGGTTTAGTCCCCTGTAGAAGACTACATCGGACCCGATTTTAAAACTTTCCCTTCCAAATTTTGGATCTTTTAAAGGGGGAATTTAAAAACCCTTTCGTTTTAGGGAAGAAAATTTTTTAAAACCCTTTTTTGGGGGTAAAAAGAGAATATGTGTGCAGGTGTTAGTACCTAGAAACAACATTTTCTGGAACCTAACTGTAGATTTGCCATATCAAAAAATGACAATATTTTAAAAAAAACAAATACAAATAGATGTGTAAAAACCCAAAATTAGAAACTTTTATTCCTTCAAGGAAGAGAAGAAATCGGGTTTGTAAACCCAAGCTAGAGGAGAAAGAAGCAAGGGACATCCAGGGGGGAAAAAACCCCCATTTAAAGGGTTTGTAACAAGCAGCAGGAGGGGGGTTTTAGTCCGGGCCCTTCCCAAAATTTCTGAACCCGGGAAAGTAGGCGAGAGGGGTCTTTTGGACCCAGGGGGGTAACTATTTCCCGGGGGGGTTTTTTTCCTTTTGGGAAATTTGGGGTGGGGCTCAGAGGAGGAAGAAGGTTCTAGTGCCCTAGAGTAGAGCAACCCTTTTTCCGGGGCTATTTTCAAACGGGCCCCGAGCGCCATCCTTAGTTTAATCGCTTTACCGGAAAAAAACCCCTTTTTACGGGATTTCCTTTTTTTGGGGAATCTTGGGGGAAAAAGGGTTGGGAAATTTTCTTTTCGCGCATTTTTGTAGCAGCGGATAAGGGCGGGGAACAAAGAGATGGATTGAAAAAAAATTTTTTTCTGGGGAAAGGGTCTGTCTAAGTAGGCCCCCAAGAATTCTTTTTTAACATGATAGGGAAATGGATGCGGGCGATTGTATCTCTTTTGGGAACCCGTGATGGGAGGGTTTCGAGGGTTTTGGGGGTTCGGGGGTTTATCAATGGTTAGGGGCTTGGGGAGCTGCATTTAGGGAGGGGGCTAGGGGGATTAAAACCCGTTTAGAAAAGCATTTAACTGGGTTTTTTTTTTTGGGGGGATGGACTCCGGGATGCCCGTAAACCGGACATTGTTTCCCCCTTGGAACGGTCTTTGAGGTTAGGGGCTTTATTGGAAAGCGTTGGGGCCTCTTCTTCCAATGCAGAGGGTTTGGGGTCTTTTAAGGGTGTTGTGTGAGGACGCAAAATCAAACATCTTTGAAATTTAAAGTGCTCCGTTTTTAGAGGCCCGGATTTTAAAAGCCCTTTCCCAGGTCTTTTAATCATTTGTTTATGTTTAGATTGGAGGCTAGATCTAAAAAAGCAAAGAGGGTTGATTGTAACAGATTTTGAGGTTTGGGGGTTTGTTCTTCGGTTGCTCAAAATTACAGAATCAGCTCTTGAAGTAAGGAGGTGGAGAGGGGGGAATTTAAAACCCCCGCTTGGATTGCCCTTTTTTTGTGAATTAGAGGCAAAAAGAAATGGGGGAAGTTTGGTGGGTTTGGCCCTAGTATTTTTCTTGGAAGTACCTCCCATTTTAACCTTTGTTTTCCCAAAAATTATCGAGGAGTGCCACTTATGATAGTGAGTGGGTAGGATCCGAGGACCGGGAGGCAAGATGTGCAAGAAGGGCTCTACTCTAGCGTATTTGACAGATCGCGACCGAAGGAGAATTCTCGGTTTTGAAAGGTGGTTTAAGTTTTCCTTTGGTGCCAGTAGGGGGGTTCAAAAGGGAAAAAGGGGAAAAAAGGGGGGCCCACCCTTAAAAATTATATCATTGAAATGAGCTGGCCAAAATGGGCAATGGAGGCCCCCGGTTTTTAAATAGGTGGAAAAAGGTCCTCTCCAGTGATCAATGAAGAAGAAGTTCTGAAGGAAGAGGATCAAACAGGTGGGTCACCTCTTAGATCATTTGAAGTGAGCTGGCTTAATTGGGAGGGAGAAGTGCAGGATTTTGTATTTAGGCTAGGTATGCACCTTTATAGAGGTGGTAGCTTCCAAGGAGTAAGGGAGTTAATCCTGAGGATGGAGGACAGTTGTCCAAGGCTAGCTGGAGCGATTTGAGGTAATGGGCTCTCACACAAAGCTGTTGGGCTAACAGGGGGGACAGTACTCACCGTGATAGTGCTTGGCGTTTGATGCCTGGCAGCAGGGTGAAACCGGGCTTGTCAGGAGCAAGGCCTTGTCAGGAGGCAGCTCTGTGCATGATATAGGCGATGTCTAGTACATGTTGCTTGTCCGCCGATGCTCCGGCGAGTTTTACAGCTCCACGCAGGAGTGAATCCCAGTCCAATGCCGGAGCCATCTGGTACCACACGGCAAAAGCGCGCGGATGACCACTGCGTCTACAAATGCACGTGGCTCTCACACCCTGAATGTCCCGCGACCCGTCGGACAAGGGCAGCGGGTTGAAGATCGGACGTGAGCGGTGAAGTAATCGGACGCTGCATGATCGCAGCACAGACAAGCAGGTATGTGGAATGAATTGCGATCCGGGATTCGAGCGGCCTGTCCTCGGCTGACACGGTATACACCCCCGCCGAACACGACCGCACAGGGTGTTCCGAGTGTACTGTTCACTATTGGGCAAGCGGTGTGAAAAAAAAAGAAAAAAAAAGAAAAAAGGCGAGTATCTGCAGTGGCGTGGACACTGATTTAAATTAATGGGCACTAAGTTGTTTGTACGAGGCAGGAGTTTGGGTGGCAATAGCGCTCTGGAGCTGCTAGGGTGACACAAAAATGGCGGTGGGCTCACGCTGCATTCACCAGGCACGGAGAAGAAAGAGGCTCAGCAGGGTTGGCACACAGTGTGCTATTTTGGTGTGATGGTACGGGAGGGTAGCTCTGCAAAGGGGGGGGGCTGTCAGATGGTCCGTTGTAGGCAAGGATTTCACTGCTTCAAAGGGCTTATTCGAGCCGTTATTAGGAGTCAGTCCCCGGAGAAGACCTGGAACACGTCCAACTACATCTCTCGCTCAGGCCACACCCCCTATGCTACTTTTCTATTTAGTCCTGAATGGTTCCTGGGAACATACCAGAATGAAGCTGGGTTTAGCTTCTGGATTTTTCAACATGGTACACTCCAGCATAGAGTGTACCAGAATCCATCCAGGCCTGTTACATAATTTGTAAGGCTGAGAAAAGACAGATGTCTATCCAGTTCAGCCTATTGTGCTATAGAGAGGTTTTATGTAGCATTGGTTCTCATCTGAATTGAGGTCATCATGATGTTGGTAGATGGGCATTTACAGTTTTGATAAAAATGTACACTAAGGGCCACATGTATGAAAACTGTCTAGGTCTAAAATTCACTTTGTTTCACATAGCAGCCAATCATATAGTGCTTTCATATAGTGCTCTTGAATAATGAGAGGGGCGCTCTGTTTGGTTGCTATGCGGAAAAAAGTGAATTTTAGAACTAGACAGCTTTCATACATGTTTACATAAGAACCTCTAAATTTTATATTCCAAAGTAGCAGAAATGCTTTTCCAAAAGATTCCTATTCCCCCTTGACTGTGTTTTAGTGCTTGTAGAGTGCTACTTATATTGTGTTGTGTTTGCATTGCTTTTGGCTGCCACACCAGCATGCACCTATATACTTATTTTTAAAAATGGATGTGCTGAACATATTTTGTTTTCAGACTATTGGTATAGTGCTGATCCAGAGGATGTCGACGTATTTACTTTCAGGTTCCACCATTTCACTGTGAGATGAACATCAAGGGTGCCATATGCAATAAGTGCTTTTCATATTTATTTATTTACTCTTGAGAAAGGGAATTTTTCCCCAGAAACTCATTAAGTTGGTTTTCACATTTCACACATGGACATGTGACTCTTTACATGTCACAGATGAACATGTGAAATAAAGTAGGTTCGTCCCCCACAGTGATCCATATGGATGTTTCATTCCAGTTGTGATATGCTAAACTTGGAAACCCCATCATGTTGATGCATTGTTACTCTTATATTCCTATATTTAACTATAGGGATAACACGCAGACAATCTTTTTTCCTTTAGACTCTTTTCTATCACATTTTATG
>JAODAL010067663.1:0-17187 GCA_025379985.1 Phyllomedusa bahiana | reverse complement strand
TTTCCGGGCAATCCTCGGTCAGGAGATTTTAGGTGGGGGTTTTTGATGTGGTATGTGCAATTATACAAAAAAGATCACTACATTTAAACCCAGTGCAAAAAAATTAAACTTATGAGATCAATGATTTCATAAATTGTGATACTAACTCAGTGATTTGTATTATCCAATGTTTGTCTTATAATCTGTCTTATGTCGGTTGTAGTAAGAAAAACCTCAAGAGACGCATTTATGAATATTTATTGCACAGAAGAAATCCTCATCAGGTTAACGTATCGGGAGCTGACGAACATTTCTCCACAGTAAATAATGGAGCTGTTAGTTCTTTTTTATTCTTCAGAATTGAACAAGTTAAAGCAGGTCCTAGAGGAAGTGATTTAATACAGCGTTTACTCCATCGTGAGGCGCAATGGGTCTAGGCTTAATGCTCGAGTACCTTTTGGCCTTAACTTTAGAAATTATCTTTTGTATTATCATTAAGAGCCGAGATTATAGTGTTACATTGCATGTAATATGTTTATGTTTTGGTCTTTCTTTTCTCTGGATATGGTGTATCATGTGACTATGTATGAATGGGTTGCTGGCGTAGTGGTTTCAGTGGGGTCAGTTCTGACCGATCACTTTTGCACATGTGAAACTATTTTTTTATTTTTTTTAAGTAAATTAAGTATTTTTTAATATACGGAGCTGGAGACCATTACGAATTCTTGTGGGGCGTTGCTAGTTTAGCCCAACAATCCTCTGGGCGTCTCCGCTCTCTGAACATGGACTACACCCAGTGCCTTCTTTCATACGGGCCGTGATTATGCCAGGAGTGGTGAGCAAAAAATGGCTTTGTCTGAGAATAAGTTCCTGTGGCCTGGCCGGGGAGAAGGAGGGAGTACACATGGCCAACAGAAACTTGTTCTCAGACAGTCTTTGATAACGCTGCATTACTGGCCACAACTGTAAGCACACGGTGGTGGTCGGTAACCTTGGAGACAAGAGAGCAAGTGAAAGGTGCAAAAAAGGCCTGTATAAGGTAAATCATACATATTGTTTAATAACATACATTTTGAAAATTGTTTCCTTTACACTAATTGGCCCTTTCAGCAGCATTTGCTGTGATGGGAATACACCTTTAAATCAATTATATAATTTATATTATATGACAAATAACAAACTACAGAACTTTATTGTCCACTAAGGTCCTTATTTCTTACATCATTAGGGGAGGATTCAATACAAGGAATCAGATCTTTACCATATGGAGGAAGCTCTCTCGCTGGAGTTTGGATTCTTGGTTCAAGTTTGACTGAGTTGAAATAATCTATAATAGAAGAGTTCATCCGTCACAAATACAGAAAGGTCAAGTGACAGTGAAACATCTGAACATGTCTGAGAGACGTTTTATCACTCAGCGCCTCTCCAGGCCGGACATTGCAGCACTTCACCCTCCACCATGTATTGTCCTTGTGCTGACTATTATTATCTATTGGTTTTTCGATTGTGCACACAGGGGAGCGGCTGCCTGTATTTGGGTCTTGCCCTCCACCCGTCCACTTCAGGCTGTTTATAATCAGGATGGAGTATAGCTGGGATTCTTCAGTGTCGGAATGAACATCAACCCAATACAAGGAAAGATGAGAAACTGGGACCTGTAGTGTCTGGACTGTTCCTGAGGGAGGGAGGGAGGGAAGGAAGGAAGGAAGGAAGGAAGGAAGGAAGGAAGGAAGGAAGGAAGGAAGGAAGAAGGAAGGAAGGAAGGAAGGAAGGAAGGAAGGAAGGAGGGAAGAGGAAAGAAGGAAGGAAGGAGAGAAGAAGGCAAAGAGGGAGAGAGGAGAAAGCATACAAGGGAAAATGAAAGAAAGAAAGGAAAAGAAAGGCGAGAAGGAAAGAAGGAAGGGAAAAAGGAACTAAATGAAATGAAGGAAGGAAGGTCAGAAAGAAAGGAAAGGAAAGGTGAAAGGATTTCCTGTTTTATGGATAGGATACCTTCACATGATTATATTATTATCACCTGCGCTGTTGTCGGATCTCGTCCCGGGAGGCGGCTGGTACTGACTGCTCGCTGGTATCGGACCTCGCTCTGAAATGACATCACAGGTGGCATCAATCAGTAGCATCAGTAATGCCATAGATGTCCCTGTGCCTCCATAAGACCATTACAGGCCTGGGCACAAACCATTCTTATTATTACAATGTATTTATATAGCAATGAACGCGCTCTATGAACAGCCTGAATCACATCTCTCCTCCCGTTTTGTGTCTTCAGCTCCAGTGCTGACCTCAGTCTACAGAGAGTAGAAGAAGTAGAGACTGGAGGAGTGCGTCCCATGACTGCAGGATCAGACTACACAGGGTCTGTAACCATGGAGACACACTGCTAAGCAGACAAGCTGGATACATCAAAGAGGAAATGTTCTGTCAATATTGACTTCAAAGTGGTTTCATCTTTTGTCATAGATGTAACATTGTACAGAAGTAAACTCACCTTTATATAACCTATAACAAGGACTGGATATCTGAGGGTTGGGGGCAGATTATCCAGTTTCCTCTCATGGTCTGTAGACATCATGACAGGTTACTAGATCTCACATGAGTGATGGGAGCTGTACTGCGCTACAGACTCATATGTTGCTAATTCAGCAGCATATAATAAATCAATAAACTTCAGGTGAAAGATGTGTCCAGGTGTTGACCCTAAGGGGCAACATGTATGAATCCTGGCGCTGACCGGCCAGGTCCAAATCACTTTAAGGCAGTGTAGAATGTGCCAGCATGTATGAACCTGTTCTTCTGCAGGACATACATACAGGACAGTGTAGAGCCAAGACCAAAAGTCTGGCTCAGGCACCACCTTTACCCTGGTCTGTTCTTCTGCAGGTCATACATACAGGGCAGTGTACAGCTAATACCATAAGTCTGACTCAGGCACCACCTTTAACCTGGTCTGGCTGTTCTTCTGCAGGTCATACATACAGGACAGTGTAGAGCCAATACCACAAGTCTGGCTCAGGCACCACCTTTACCCTTCTCTGGCTGTTCTTCTGCAGGTAATACAGACAGAGCAGTGTAGAGCCAATACCACAAGTCTGGCTCAGGCACCACCTTTACCCTGGTCTGGCTGTTCTTCTGCAGGTCATACATACAGGCAACTGTAGATCCAAGAACACAAGTCTGGCTCAGGCACCACCTTTAACCTGGTCTGGCTGTTCTTCTGCAGGTCATACATACAGGCGCAGTGTAGAGCTAAGACCACAAGTCTGGCTCAGGCACCACCTTTAACCTGGTCTGGCTGTTCTTCTGCAGGTCATACATACAGGGCAGTATAGAGCCAATACCACAAGTCTGGCTCAGACATCCCCTTAACCTTGGTCTGGTTGTTCTTCTGCAGGTCATATATACAGGGCAGTGTAGAGTCAATACCACAAGTCTGGCTCAGGCACCACCTTTACCCTGGTCTGGCTTTTCTAACTGTTCTGCACCAAGGTTTGTCGTCAAAGAATCCTAAGAAAGCGATGCGACGTCCCCAGAACGATTCTAATCTTTGCTGCATTACAAAGGGACTTATTGTGCCAAAGTTTGGCGTGCACCTGTTCATACATTCTTTTCGGCTCAAAGTACAGCAGAAAACTGGCGCAGCCCCGTTCATACATGTCATCATTAGTTTCTTATCTTACCCCTTCTCTTCCATCTCAGACTCGGGGGATGGTCATTCGCTAAATAATTTGATCTTTTTTGCTTGTTGCTGAACAGGAAGAGGTTCCCAGGGTATCGGTTTTCTTGGAGGATTCTCCTCTTCACCTGGTCACTGCTGTCTTCCAGATTGTGAATGATAATTATCAGGTTCTTCATTTCTGTCCAGATAACAATAAGAGGGGACATAGAGAAGATGAGATTGTTAAATGTGTCCGGAGCAAAGACTGAGCAGCTACAGAAGAGTCAAAAATCCTCTGATATCATAAGGTCACTCAGGATCCACCTATATGATAAGGTTACTCAGGATCCTCCCATATGATAAGGTTACTAAGGATCCTCCTATAGGATACGGTTAATCAGAATCCCTCTATATGATAAGGTTACTAAGGATCCTCCTACAAGATAAGGTCATTCAGGATCCTCCTATAGGATAAGGTCACTCAGGATCCTCCTATAGGATAAAGTCACTCAGGATCCTCCTATAGGATAAGGTCATTCAGGATCCTCATATATGATAAGGTTACTCAGGTTCCTCCTATATGATAAGGTTTCTCAGTATCCTCCTATATGATAAGGTTTTTTTAGGATCCTCCTATATGATAAGGTTACTCAGGATCCTCCTATATGATAAGGTTACTCAGGATCCTCCTATATGATAAGGTTACTCAGGATCCTCCTATATGATAAGGTTACTCAGGATCCTCCTATATGATAAGGTTACTCAGGATCCTCCTATATGATAAGGTCACTCAAAATCCTCCTATAGAATAAGGTCACTCAAAATCCTCCTATATGATAAGGTAACTCAGGATCCTCTTATATGATAGGGTTACTTAGGATCCTCCCTATACGATAATGTCACTAAGGATCTTCCTAAATGATAAAGTCACTAAGGATCCTCCTATAAGTTAAGGTCACTCAGGATCCTCCTACAGTATAGGATAGAGTTACTCAGGATCCTAATATCGGATAATGTAACGATGTATACTCCTATATGATGAGGTTACTCAGGATCCTCCTATACGATAAGGTTACTCAGAATCCTCTTATTTGATAAGATCACTCAGGATCCTCCTATAGGATAAGGTCACTTAGGATCCTCCTATAGGATAAGGTCACTTAGGATCCTCCTATATGATGAGGTTACTCAGGATCCTCCTATACGATAAGGTTACTCAGAATCCTCTTATTTGAAAAGATCACTCAGGATCCTCCTATATGATAAGGTCACTCAGGATCCTCCTACATGATAAGGTCACTCAGGATCCTCCTATGTGATAAGGTTACTCAGGATCTTTTTATATGACAAGGTTACTCAGGATCCTCCTATATGATAAGGTTACTTAGGATCCTCCTATAGGATAAGGTTACTCAGGATCCTCCTATATGATAAGGTTACTCAGGATCCTCCTATATGATAAGGTTACTCAGGATCCTCCTATAAGATAAGGTTACTCAGGATCCTCCTATATGATAAGGTTACGCATGGTCCCCCTATATGATAAGGTTACTCTAGATCCTCCTATAGGATAAGGTCACTCAGGATCCCTATATATGATAAGGTTACTCAGGATCCTCCTATAAAATAAGTAGCATAGGGAAGAGATGAAGATACCTCAAGAGATAGCGGAAAACACAGCGCACTTGTGTATAACCAGTAAACATTAGTAAGCGTCCAATTTAGCTAAATTGATGCGCTCACCTTTAAAAGCTGTACTGATATGGTACAGCTTATAACAGCGTATAGGAATAACACCAGGTAACAGCAAACAACTTAGTTTTTCTCAGGGTAAAGCAGCTCCGGACTCCTCCAGGCGCACAGTCAGTGTAGACTCTGGGATAAGATATAAAGCAAAAAAGACTCCGCAAGGAGCAGAGCCAGCGAGGAAATCCACAACAAGCGCTAAACCCTTGGTAAGTAAATACCAGAAATGTAGTTTAAAAATATAAAAATATATAAACCATCTAATTATAGAATAGGTTTATTTAAAGTAAAAATGCAAATACAACGCGTTTCAGAGCTTATATAACCTGCTTCATCAGGTAATGAACACTAAAAGTATATGGCAGCCATTTATATGCTCCAGGGAATGAAAATGAGGCAGTTCATCTACTCCTCCTCCCAACCTAAGACATAGAGAATATACACCAAACGTATTCCATGACTATATAATACATATAGGACATCAATATAAAATACCTATGTATATATAATTTACCATAAAAATCCTATATAAATACATCCTAAAATGAAATAAATAAAATAGAGGAATAAAAGCAGATCCCCTATAATATGTAAAAAATTTTAAAGAAATTTTATCTCATCTTCGCTCTTTATATATTCATTTTATATCTATATTGGTCTACATATATATTATATATATATATATATATTATATATATATATATATATATAATATATAATATATATTATATATATATATATATATATTATATATATATATTAATGTTATATATATATATATATATATATATATATTATATATATTATATATATATATATATTATTGATATATATATATATATATATATTATTAATATATGATATATATATAGTTTTTTTTTTCCTTTCAACCAGCGTATCCTGAATTTCATTAAGCCATATGGATTTTGGTATTCATTTTAATAGTATCCAATACACCTCCCTCATTGCCAATCTCTTTGAAAGTTATGACAATACTGCATCTTTGCATTTATGGCTTCAATAGGTTGTACTGTAAATTTTGGTTCCACACCGGGATGTTTCTCTACAAAATGTCGTGGCAGGCTATGAATCAGCCTGCCATGTCTAACATTAAAACGGTGATTAGTCAAACGTCTAGATACTTTTAAAGTTGTTTTACCTATATATTGCATGCCACACATGCAAGTTAATAGGTATATGACAAAAGAAGATGCACAGGTGAGATGAGATTTTATCACAATTTTTTTACCAGTGCTAAAAGATTGGAAATTTCTACCACTAACCAACATGGGACAACATTTACATGTTGGGTGGCCACAAATAAAGGAACCTAGCTCCTCGTTTGATCCTATCTGTTGACTACTTTCTTACTCTATGTTGTTTTAACACGGAGTGAGCTATTTTATTTTTGACCGTAGTGGCCCTCCTAAAAACTATCTGTGGATGATCAGGTAAATATGAATATAAAACAGGATCCAATTTTAAAATCTGCCAGTGTTTCCTTATAAGGCTCCTCACATCATGATGTTGGGAATTAAAAGCAGTAATAAATTTAAAATTATTGTCCTCCACTTCACTTGACAATTTCTCTTTCTTATAATTTAAATAATGTGACTGATCATGACGGTCAGCCTTACTCAATGCCTCTTGCAATAGCAATTTTAGGTATCCCTTTTGTTCAAATCTCTCAATTAGGGTATCAGACTGAGCTTTGAAATCTTCATTTAAAGTGCAATTTTTCCTTATGCGGCGAAATTGCCCATAAGGAATGTTTATAATCCACCCTTTCTAGTGGTTGTATTCGAAAGACAGGTAACTATTTGAGTCCGTACTTTTAAAATTTGTTTTGGATGCAACTTTATCATTATAAATAAATAAATGAAGATCTAAAAACACTATCTCTTTTTTATTGTGGTTCTCCGTGAAGGAAATCCCCACGTATTTTCATTTAGAAAACCAACAAAACGTATCAAATCATCTTCAGACCCATCCCAAATAAACAAGTGGTCGTCTATAAAACGTTTATAAAAACGTACATTTTTAACAAATGGATTAAAATCAGAAAAAATATAAGAATCGTCAAAAGCACCCATAAAAAGGTTGGCCAAGGATGGGGTAACTCGTGTCCCCATGACAGTGCCAACCTGCTGGTGAAAATGGGTGTGGTTAAAATGAAAAAAAATATTCCTTAATATCAAACTTAATCCATCAATTAAGAACTGTTTAAAAAGTGGAGTCAATTTAGAATCTTTGTCCAAAAAAGATAAAACTGCCCTTAACCCCAACTCATGATCAATATTAGAATATAAGGCAGACACATCACATGTCAAAAATATAGAATTTGGATCCCATTTAAAATCCACTAGATCACGGACTACAGCATCTGAATCCTTAATATAACTTTTTAAATCCATCACTAGTGGCTGTAACTATACATAAATAAAATGAGATAAATTTGATAAAATTGATCCAACACCTGATATTATTGGTCTACCATGGGGGGTTCTTTAGATTTTTGTGTATCTTGGGTAAGTGATAAAAGTGTGGGATTGATGGATCTTTAACCAATAAAAATAGTTTTTTCCCCTTATCAATAGTCCCTTGATCACATGCTCGTCCAACAAACTCTTTAAAACTTTTTTGTTGAGATGGGTCTGAAGATGATTTGATACGTTTTGTTGGTTTTCTAAATGAAAATACGTGGGGGATTTCCTTCACGGAGAACCACAATAAAAAAGAGATAGTGTTTTAGATCTTAATTTATTTATTTATAATGATAAAGTTGCATCCAAAACAAATTTTAAAAGTACGGACTCGAATAGTTACCTGTCTTTCGAATCCAGCCATCAGAGAGGGTGGATTATAAACATTCCTTATGGGCAATTTCGCCACATAAGGAAAAATTGCACTTTAAATGAAGATTTCAAAGCTCAGTCTGATACCCTAATTGAGAGATTTGAACAAAAGGGATACCTAAAATTGCTATTGCAAGAGGCGTTGAGTAAGGCTGACCCTCATGATCAGTCACATTATTTAAATTATAAGAAAGAGAAATTTATTACTGCTTTTAATTCCCAACATCATGATGTGAGGAGCCTTTTAAAAAAAAACACTGGCAGTGTCAGGATACGTCCGTCCGGGCAGCCTTCCACCCATCTTATACAACGACCTGCAAGGGTTAAGTCTGGCCTCGGACCACACCCGAGGAGAGGTGCTGCTCCTGAGCCAGGAGTGACAGCTCTCAGGACCAATAGGAGGGCCCGGATGCCGCACCAAACTGTTGCGGGGGCGGTGTCTGGGCAGACCTTTTAAACCTCCTCAGGTCCTCCAGGCTTTGCCTGTCAAAGGTGTTCCCTTGCGTTTTTCTCTCTGTTTTGCTGTTGTCTTCCTGTGCTTCTGACCTCGGCCTGTTTCTTGACCTTGCTTGTTGCCTCTGCTTCTGTACTGCGCACCTCACCATGTTTGGACTCCGGCTTTTTTCGCCATCCGTTTTCTACGTTTTTGGCTTATGCGTTACCTCACCGTTGCGACTCGGCTGTTGATTTGGGTTTTTCCCACCCCCTGCATTAAAACGGTAGGGACTGTCGTCCTTTGGGGGTTTCCTTTAGGACAGACCCCAAAGTAGGAGGGACAGTGGGGGGTACGTAGGGCCCACTGACCCCCTTGATTGACATTTTGAAAGGCCAAATTTTTACTGCTCTCCCAGCACTTGACCCCATGAGGCTTTGGAGGCAAATGCAGGGGTAACCGTTGGTCGGGATCTGATGAGAGTCCAGCAGCAGGAGCCCCTCCCAGGGGCCCCTCAGGCCCGCTCCCCGGCACCCCCTTCCCTTTGTGGTGGAACCTCCTATCCAGTTGAAAAAGTTTTTGGGGGACAGGAGAGCGTTTCAAACGTTCAAGGAAGGTCCCGGTTGTTTTTGCTCACCACGTACCTCGGTAATGAGGAAAGAGGGTGGAATTTTCATATCCTTCCCCAAGGGTTTCCCCCCAGGAGTGGGCGTTTTCCTTACCCTGACTCCCCGAGTTGTTTTTGTGGACCGTTCTTTACCCCTTGGATTGTTTTTTGACGCCCCGATAGGGGGTGGGGTTTGAGACTCAGCTCACCTTGTTGGGGGAGGGGCAAGAGGAAATAGAGGAGAAATTGGGTTTCCGACGTTGGGGTTTTCCCATAGGTGGAATAACCCAGCCTTCAGTGTCAGTTTGGGTTTGGGGGCTAGCCGCCTGAAAGGGACGTTGGTGGTTTACCCAAAACCCCTGGACGTGGAAGGGGCTTTGGCTTAGGGGTATGGGGACAAAAAGGTTTGGGGAAAAAGGACGTGGGAGAAGTTGCTTACCCGTTGCCCGTTTCACTCCCGCTGTCCGTTCCGCCACGCCCCGAACCAGCTAAAAGGGAATGTTGGGGAGGAGCTTTGCAGGTAGGGGCTCTTTGCTGGCAGCACCAGGGCCCGCAGGACACCTCACCGCATTCAGGGACTCTTTTACTACTGCGGCAGCAAAGGCACCTATCCGTGAGTGTCCCAAGGGGAAAGGGCCCAAGGCGGAAAACTCCAACACCATGACTGTGGGAAGGTCACCTAGGCGAAAGGTTTTCCTATGGTGTCAAAAGAAATTGTTGCTTCCATTAAAGATTTATATTTTCCATGTCTGGTTTGGGAAGGCCTTTGTGGATTCGGGGTCGCCTCTAATTTTTTTGGATGCATTTTTTTAAGTCTTGGGCCTTCCTGGAGGTCTTTATCAGATTCTGTGAATTTTAATGGCGATCTTTTAACCCCCCGCTGGTAAAGGGCAAGATCCAATTTGCATTCTGGCTGAGTGCGGGAAAGGATCTATGCATACTGAGATGTGTCCCTGTTTTCATGGAGGGCTCACCTGCTGATTGGTGTTGGGGCGCCCGGTTCAAAGAAAACCCCAGTGTTTGCGGAAATTTTCGGAAAAATAGTAGGTGGGGTAAGCAGTGTGTTAAAAATTCTTCCGGCATTCTTGGAAATTGGAAATAGAGCAGATTCCCTGCTTTATTCGGGGACTAGCTGTGGTGTTTTTCCAAATTTCCCGGTCTGAGCAGTTCCCCCCGCATAGGCCCTTGATTGTGCTATTAAAACTTTGTGCCGTGGGGAGATTTTAAAGGAGGATTAAATTTGTTGGTCCGGGAGACTGCCTGAAGGTATAGTAGAGGTCTACAGAAGGGTAATCTAAACCTTCGGTCCCCCCCTATGGGTGCGGGGTTCTTTTTTTGTGAAGAAGAAAGTTGGTAGCCTCCGTACATGTATTGACTACCGGGAACTAAATTAAGGTAATGGAAAAAAACCAATACCCCTTACCTTTGATTCCGATTGTTTAATCAGTCAGGGAGCAAAGTGGTTTTTTCCAAATGGACTTAAGGGGGCTTACAACCTTATTCGGATCAAAGAGGGGGACGGTGGAAGCCCCACATTTAATACCCCCAAAGGGTCATTTGAATACCTGGTGATGCCTTTTGGGTTGTGCAATGCCCCTGCAGTCTTCCAAAAACCTGGTAAAACGATTCTTTGAAAACTATTGGTCGTTGTAGGGTTTAGTTTATCTGGGTGACATTTTTTTTTTACTCGCAGGACTGGGCTTCACATGTTAAACTGGCGCAAGTTTTGCAGACCTTGAAGGCAATGTTTGTCAAGCTTGAAAAATGTTTTTTTGGGGTTCAGGAGGTTCTTTCCTGGGTTTCATGTTGACCCCTAACTCATTTCGTAGGATCCCGGAAGGTCCACCCAATTCTTGTTGGGTTGCCCCCTATCTGAAAGCCTTCGCCCGGTTCTGGCTTGGCTAATTATTTAGGAAAATGTTTTTGAAATTTTTTGTTCTTGTTCGCCCCTTAACTGATTTGAAAAGAAGGGGGTAAATATCAGTAATTGGCAACGGGAAAGCTTTTAGGCTTTCGAAAGGCTAAACAATGTTTTTTTCGCGGCCCCGGTGTTGGTTTTAAATGAGACACCAAAAACCCTCGTTATGGGGTGGTGCCTCCGGTTTGGGGGTAGGAGCAGTCCTATTCAGGGACAGCTGTTGACTAACTCCGCCGTGCGCCTTTTTTTTTCCCCTAAATTTTCCCTGTGGAGAGGGAAATTTTGATGTTTGGGAACCGGGAATTGCTGGCGATTAAGTGGGCCTCGAGGAATGGGCCACTTTTTCGAGGGAGCCCCCAAAACCCAAAATCAAGTTTAACTGAAAAAAGAACCCGACCTTTTTAGAGAAGGCTAAAAGGTTTTTAAACCCCCGCCAGGCCGTTGGGCATTGTTTTCACTCGCTTTAAAATTTGTGGGACCTATGACCGGGTTCTTTAAGAATGTTAAAGATGACGCGTTGTCGGAAGTTTCGTGCCAAGGCACTCACCCGGGATGATCCCGGGTCCATTTTACCTAAAGAAAAGGTTGTCTCGCCATTTCAACGATTAGCCACAGAGATCAAGACCCGCAGGATTTGAGACTTGTTGATTGTCCCAAACTCTAAAGTTTTTGTCCCCCCCTCTTTCAAAAAACGTTTATTAAATAATTCACGTTTTTGTTTTATTTGGGCATCCCAAAGTGTCTGGCCTAAGAGATTTTTCCGAAATTACTGGTGGCCGTCTTTTCTCGAGAGTGAGGGCCTTGTAAAAAGCCTGTGACAATGTGTAGGGGAAAGGTTCCCGAACTCGCCCCCCTGGTGAACTTTTTCCCCTTTTCCCAACCAGATCGACCTGGACCACATCTCAATGGGGTTTTATGACCCATCTGCCCGGGTCTGAGGGTAAGCGGTTATTTGGGTGGTATTGATCGGTTTAGTAAGATGTGCCCTTTGTTCCGTTAAAAGCATTACCCAATCCAAAAAACTTTCGGAAATTTTCATGACAATTTTAAAATGCATGGGTACCTGAAAATTTGTGTCTGATAGAGGAGTTCAAATTTTTTTATGTTTCTGGGAGCTTCTGTAAGGCTCTGGGTTTTACCCTGCTCTTCTTTTTTCTGCCTTCCACCCTGAGACCAATGGGCAGGCAGAGAGGGGTTTAAACAAACTGTTTGCAAAAACCGGTTTCGTTCCCTCAGCGGGGACGGGTGAAATAACCTTTGCTGGAATTCGCTATTAATAACCAGGAAATAGTTGTTGGTGTTTCTCCGTTTTTCTGTAATATGGCTTCCCTCCTGACATTATCATGTCCGGCGTTACTTTGAGCATAGTGGGGTGGATCTCTCGTTAAGATTGTGCACAGTCTGGGCCCAAAGTTAGAAGAAATTGGCGAACGCCGAGAACATCCGAAGGAGAAATGTGATAAGAAGACCTTTTGTGGAGGATTTAAGGTGGGGAATAAGGGGATGGTGTCTACCCGAAAACTTTTTAAAAGTCCCCTTGGTAAGCTTGCGCCGCGCTTTGTGGGACCCGATTAATCCCCGTGGCCCCCCGGCTCAAGTTACCCTGGGTTTTGGGGTACATAAGTTTTTTTACCCGGGCACTCGTGAAGAGGTACATTCCTCCCTTTCCCACCCGCTGAAACCCTTTTACCCGTGAGAGTTAAGGGGGAGTTGGAGTCAATCATTTACTCTCGCACGGTACAAGGGTCGCTGCAATACCTTGTGCATTTGGAAGGGTTGGCCCCCGTGGAGAGGTCATGGGTTCCTGCTAAGTCCCGCTTCGAATCCTTTAAAAGGGGAAATTTCCCCGCCTCAACCAGAGAGACCCGGACCAGGTAAGGGTCCCGTGGCCCCCCCCTAAAAGGGGGAGTATGTCAGGATAGTCCGTCCTGGCAGCCTTCCACCTGTCATGAACGCCCCGCAAAAGGGGTTAAGTTGGCATGGCCACCCAGGGGAGAGGTGTGCTCCTGAGCCGGGTGAAGCTTCAGGACCAATGGAGGGCCGGTGCCGCACAAATTGCTGCAGGGGGGGGTGTCCGGGAACCTTTTAAACCCCTCAGTTCTCCCGGCTTTGCCGTCAAAGGTGTCCCCTTGCGTTTTTCCCTGTGATTCTGTTTTGCTGTTGTCTTCCTGTGCTTCTGACCTCGGCCCATTTCTTGACCTCGTTTGTTGCCTCTGATTCTGTACTGTGCTCCTCACCGTGTTTAGACTCCGGTTTGTTTCTGACCATTCGTTTGTCTCACGTTTCTTGGTTTATCCGTTACCTCACCATTGCCGACTCAGACTGTTTGACACTTGGTTTTTCCCTGTCGGACCTGCACTTAGCAGCGTAGGGACTGTCGTCCAGTTGGGGTCTACCATCTTGGGCAGCATGCAAAGTAGGCAGGGACAGTGGGCTGGGTACAGTCAGGGCCCAATGCACCTCCTCTGACGTGACAGGCAGATTTTAAAATTGGATCCTGTTTTATATTCATATTTACCTGATAATCCACAGATAGTTTTTAGAAGGGCCACTACGGTCAAAAATAAAATAGCTCCCTCCGTGTTAAAACAACATAGAGAAGAAAGTAGTCAACAGATAGGATCAAACGAGGAGCTAGGTTCCGTTATTTGTGGCCACCCAACATGTAAATGTTGTCCCATGTTGGTTAGTGGTAGAAATTTCCAATCTTTTAGCACTGGTGAAAAATTTGTGATAAAATCTCATCTCACCTGTGCATCTTCTTTTGTCATATACCTATTAACTTGCATGTGTGGCATGCAATATATAGGTAAAACAACTTTAAAAGTATCTAGACGTTTGACTAATCACCGTTTTAATGTTAGACGTGGCAGGCTGATTCATAGCCTGCCACGACATTTTGTAGAGAAACATCCCGGTGTGGAACCAAAATTTACAGTACAACCTATTGAAGCCATAAATGCAAAGATGCAGGATTGTCATAAGAGATTGGCAATGAGGGAGGTGTATTGGATCTTTAAAATGAATACCATAAATCCATATGGGCTTAATGAAATTCAGGAAACACTGGTTTAAAGGAAAAAAAATATATATATATATACACTCACCGGCCACTTTATTAGGTACACCTGTCCAACTGCTCGTTAACACTTAATTTCTAATTAGCCAATCACATGGCGGCAACTCAGTGCATTTAGGCATGTAGACATGGTCAAGACAATCTCCTGCAGTTCAAACCGAGCATCAGTATGGGGAAGAAAGGTGATTTGAGTGCCTTTGAACGTGGCATGGTTGTTGGTGCCAGAAGGGCTGGTTTGAGTATTTCAGAAAACTGCTGATCTCCTGGGATTTTCCACGCACAACCATCTCTAGAGTTTACAGAGAATGGTCCGAAAAAGAAAAAACATCCAGTGAGCGGCAGTCCTGTGGGCGGAAATGCCTTGTTGATGCCAGAGGTCAAAGGAGAATGGGCAGACTGGTTCGAGCTGATAGAAAGGCAACAGTGACTCAAATAGCCACCCGTTACAACCAAGGTAGGCAGAAGAGCATCTCTGAACGCACAGTACGGCGAACTTTGAGGCAGATGGGCTACAGCAGCAGAAGAAACCACACGGGGTGCACTCCTTCAGCTAAGAACAGGAAACTGAGGCTCCAATTTGCCCAAGCTCATCGAAATTGGACAGTAGAAGATTGGAAAAACGTTGGCTGGTCTGATGAGTCTCCATTTCTGCTGCGACATTCGGATGGTAGGGTCAGAATTTGGCGTCAACAACATAAAAGCATGGATCCATCCTGCCTTGTATCAACGGTTCAGGCTGGTGGTGGTGGTGTCATGGGTGGGGGAATATTTTCTTGGCACTCTTTGGGCCCCTTGGTACCAATTGAGCATCGTTGCAACACCTTGGGAATCTATGCCACGAAGAATTGAGGCAGTTATTAGGTACACCATGCTAGTAACGGGTTGGACCCCCTTTTGCCTTCAGAACTGCCTCAATTCTTCGTGGCATAGATTCAACAAGGTGCTGAAAGCATTCCTCATGTTCAAGAAACCAGTCTGAGATGATTCCAGCTTTATGACATGGCGCATTATCCTGCTGAAGTAGCCATCAGATGTTGGTAAAATTGTGGGCATAAAAAGGGAAAGGACATGGTCAGCAACAATACTCAGGTAGGCTGTGGCGTTTGCAACGATGCTCAATTGGTAAAAAGGGGCCCAAAGAGTGCCAAGAAAATATTCCCCCACACCATGACACCACCCCCACCAGCCTGAACCGTTGATACAAGGCAGGATGGATCCATGCTTTTTATGTTGTTGACGCCAAATTCTGACCCTACCATCCGAATGTGCAGCAGAAATCGGGGACTTCATCAGACCAGCCAACGTTTTTTCCAATCTTCTACTGTCCAATTTTTGATGAGCTTGGGCAAATTGGAGCCTCAGTTTCCTGTTCTTAGCTTTAAAGGAGTGGCACCCGGTTTGTTCTTCTGCTGCTGTAGCCCTTCTGCCTTAAAGTTCGCCGTTTCTGTGTGTTCAGAGATGCTCTTGCCTACCTTGGTTTTTAACGGGTGGCTTTTGAGTCACTGTTTCCTTTCTATCACTCGAACCCATCTGCCCATTCTCCTTTGACCTCTGGCAAACAACAAGGCATTTCCGCCCCCAGGACGCCGCTCACTGGATGTTTTTTTTTTTTCGGACCCTTCTCTGTAAACCCTAGAGATGGTTTTTGCGTGAAAAACCCAGGAGATCAGCAGTTTCTGAAATACTCAGACCCGCCCTTCTGGCACAACAACCATGCCACGTTCAAAGGCACTCAAAACACCTTTCTTCCCCCTACTGATGCTCGGTTTTTAACTGCAGAGATTGTCTTGACCATGTCTACATGCCTAAATGCACTGAGTTGCCGCCATGTGATTGGCTGATTAGAAATTAAGTGTTAACGAGCAGTTGGACAGGTGTACCTAATAAAGTGGCCGGTGAGTGTATATAAACCAGTATAGATATAAAATGAATATATAAAGAGTGAAAATGAGATAACATTTCTTTTGAATTTTTTACATATTATAGGGGATCTGCTTTTATTCCTCTATTTTATTTATTTCATTTTCAGGATGTATTTATATAGGATGTTTCATGGTAAATTATATATACATAGTTATTTTATATTGGTGTCCTATATGTATTATATAGTCATGGAATTCGTTTGATATATATTCTCTATGTCTAAGGTTGGGAGGAGGAGTAGATGTCCTGCCTCGTTTTCATTCCCTGGAGCATATAAATGGCTGCCATATACTTTTAGGGCAACATGTATGAACGGGCTTTTCGCCTGATTTCTGGTGTATCCTGCGCCCCACCGTCCCGAATCCGCTGTCAGACGCAGGGATGCGATGTTAGGCGCAGCGCTCGCCAATTTCGGCTGCGCCTCACATGAAGGGGGGAAAAAAAGTAAATAAAAAAAAAGGCTGGGTTTTGGGTGCAGTGTAGGCGTTCCGGGGCGGGACGTGGCGCGCTCGAAAACTCCGAGGCATGTACGATCGCGGGTTGGCAAAGCAATGCAGCGCTCTGCAGCTCCGACAGGCAGACCTAGTTGAAGTTGGTCCAAATGCTCCGGCGGAGGCGAAGTGAAGCGAGAACGGAACATGAGAGGAAACATAGAAGATCGCAAAAGAAATCTTGGCGCTCAGCTCCGTGCGGCATGGAGTATGATTCTAAAAAAAATCGCCTTTATAAAGGTGGAAAACATTGTCAGAAAAAGAGCTCAATCCTTAAAAAAAAAAAAGAAAAGAAATCAGGTTCCAAAAATCTAGAACGGCGCTACATCAAGAATTAGGATATTGGAAATTGCCGGAAAATACAGTAATTCAAATTCTGTAAGCTCTTCTCATTGGTCGGCAGAAACCAGCCAATCGGAATAGGAGCGACAGTGACCCATTAAAACCTATGGAGAAGTATTGACAATCAAATTCAAAGACGGGACAGTTCAAAAAATA
>JAODAL010067662.1:0-17188 GCA_025379985.1 Phyllomedusa bahiana | reverse complement strand
CCACTTTTTTTAACAGGGTAAAGTCATTTTTAAAATTTTTTGGGGTCATGTGCTTTGAAATGCAGCAATACTACAGGTCCTATAATAAAAAAATGTTGTTTCTAACAGACATTTGTTCTTCACAATTGTCCAAAGTGGCTCAAGGGTCATGCTTTGAATTTTTGGGGGCATTTTGCTTTGAAATGCAGCCATACTAGAGGTCCTATTCTAAAAAATGTTGTTTCTAACAGACATTTGTTCTTCACAATTGTCCAAAGTGGCTCAAGGGTCATGCTTTGAATTTTTGGGGGAATTTTGCTGTGACATGCAGCTATACTAGAGGTCCTATTCTAAAAAAAATGTTGTTTCTAACAGACATTTGTTCTTCACAATTGTCCAAAGTGGCTCAGGGTCATGCTTTACATTTTTGGGGGCATTTTGCTGTGACATGCAGCTATACTACAGGTCCTATTCTAAAAATGTTGTTTCTAACAGACATTTGTTCTTCACAATTGTCCAAAGGGGCTCAAAGGTCATGCTTTGAATTTTTGGGGGCATTTTGCTGTGACATGCAGCTATACTACAGGTCCTATTATAAAAAAATGTTGTTTCTAACAGACATTTGTTCTTCACAATTTTCAAGAGTGGCTCAAGGGTGATGGTGCTGTCAGAAACAGGAATAGGTAGGACACTGTTAATGGACACATATTGCAAAATGACTTGTATTTGCAAGATCTTTAACATAGCTATCAATCCCTGTATTGAGACAACCCATTTAATACAATGAAAAAAAGAGAAACAAAGACATGGTGGGATTCCATCCTATTTTAAAAATTCCTCTGAATTGTACAAGGGAGGTACAGGAAAACTTGACCAGATGTAGGTTATTCAGAGGACATGGAGTATGGAGCACGGACAGAGAACAAAGTACAGAGACCATTTCCTCCAGCACGTTGAGTAAAATGAGAAAAAGAATGCCAAGATAAAGGGCACCTGGGTGTAACAGGAGCGTTAACCACCAGTATTTCCAAGTGAAGCTCAATTGGTCCACACTCATACGGAGGGGCAAGCGCTACCCAGGTATTGACTGTGTACTGAGGAAGGCTGGAGTTCTCACACTTCCGCTTCCGCACTCTGCTTTAGCACGACAGTTTTCGTTGCTGCGTCATCAGGGCATTTTAACCTGCGTGTTAATAGATGACGGACGCCAGCCTGGGCTCTCACCGCACCCACTGTAACTCTGGCCCTGGGTCATGCTGTGGCCCAGGACAGGTATAGTCAATGTCCAGTGAAACTAAAATGGTGGTTGAAAGACTCCTTTTTCCGGCACTTTTTTAAATGTGGGGGTCATGCAGGTTTGGGGCTCATGCTGTGGCCCAGGACAGGGATATTCAATGTCCAGTTCAAGTAAGATGATGGTTCAAATCATACTGCCTTCTGGCACTTTTTAATTTGTGGGTGATGCAGGTTTAAGGGTCAGGCTGTGGTACAAGACAGGGATAGTGAATGGTCTGTGACTTTTTTTCTGTGACTTTTATAACCTAAGTGTGTTGCCTAAGATGTAGCACGTATCCATTTGACTGTTGTGGATGTTAATTTCAGCTTCTCCAGCCTTGTTTGGGTGTAATAATGAAGGTGTTGTTGCTCTCCCATAGACTTTAATGGTCATCGCTCATAATCGACTCTCACTATCGAAAAACCTTATGGATAGTGGCCGACTATTGACTATCGATCGATCTCGATAGCCAACGCAATCGCTCAACACTAGACATAACCCCTTTAACAAAATTGCAGTACTTAAAGGATTAAAAGGCTGAGACCAGTTTTCTCCAAAGGTGCCATTCAGAGTAAGCTACAGTCATCCTTAATGCTGCTGACCACGCTAGCACCAGACGTATTCTTAGATGATCAATAGTACACATAGATTCGAAGCACTAAAACGCTAACGGCAACATGTATGAACCTGGCCCGAATCACGGAAGCAGCAGTTTTCATACAAATTTACACAAGCCCCCATTACTTCTGGAATTTGTTTCAAGGTCAAGTCTGCTAAAATGTTAACTGTTAGCAAGTACGCCTTATAGCAAAAGGAATATACCCATTAATCTTGAATTGTATTGGTTGACTGTGTTACCGCTATAGAAAGTTAGAGATTTTAGTTTTAATGTCTTAATGTTACCAGACCATCAATTATTTATTTACTGTTTTACAGTATTATTTAATCTACAGTAATCTTGGCAAAATTGCTAACGTGCACCAAAACACACTTAAATTCCTTTTAAATTCTTTGTTTTTTCCAACAACCAAAACACCATTTTAAAAGAATTTTCATGACACTTTAATGTAGATGATGCTTGGTTATTTGTTTTCCACTTTTTTATTTTTAGGAATTAATTTATTACTGTTCTGATTTTTTGTATTTTTCGTTTTTTCTAATTAAAATCTTACACAAAACTTTTTTTAGACTTTTACATTGTATGTTAATTTTCGTTCATCAAAATGAAGGTCAGTGGGTCTGCCTTTATCCTACATGTGACAATAGCTGCATGTGACAGGTCTTGCTGGGTCTTCAGGTGTGCCAAGCAATATCACTACCATAGTTTCAATTCACTGACATGTTATTCTAACGGCTTTTTTTTTATTTCTAGTCTGCTTTGATGTGTTTGGAAACACTGATAATACTATGATAACTTCGTAAATACCTGATTGAGAATGGAATTTACGGTAGATGCTGTACTGGTTTAATTAATTACAATTATTAAATTTAATATTAATTTATTTGATATAATTTTATATTAATTTTATATTATATAATTTAATATGTTTGGGATATATAATTTTATATAAATGTTTTATTATATAATTTTATGTTAATTTTATAGTAATTTGAAATAGTTTTATAATTAACATAAGTTAGTTTTTATCACTTTAGTCTTGTTATTTGGGAAAGAATTGTTATTTTTTGTCTATTGGCAACCAGAGTTTGTTCAGCATGGCGCCAGCTGCCTGTCAGGAATTCTGGCGAGTCTTTTCTGGTGCCCTTGTGATGCGTCACATTTATGAACGGCAGTACGACACTCTTATACATACTGTCACATTCTACTCTCATCAAAAGTGCTATTGAATTGGCGCCATTTTTCATTCAAGTCACCCTTAGATTACACAATGATCCATCCATGTTCTGAAAATACGCTGTAGTACACATAGAAATGGATGAACCTTCCACCCAAACAGTACATTTATATTTATAAAAATTGCCACACAAATAATGCAATTTGGCCAGTGAGAGTACACTCAAAATGATAGATTTTTAAGGAAGAGAGGGGGCAAATTGTTTTAAACGAAGTGGAATTCTTTTTTGGGAATTTCGGGGGAAAAAACTTGGGTTTTCTGAAACAAAGGGGGGTCGAATTTTGGGGTTTAATTCGGGTGAAAGAAGTGTGCTTTTGTTTTGAAAAAAGGGCCGCGACCCCAGGGTTGTTACAGGGGGCCAAAGCACCCCCTGGGAGGAAAAAGGGGCATGCCTGCATGCACATGTGCAGAGATAAAAACCCCCAATTCAGGACCGGCGGGTTTCTGGGGAGTCCCGAAATATAAAAGGGTGGGGCGCGACGTGGGAGCTCAAAACCTTCTACTGTTACTGATCGGGGAAAGGGGGCTGCCGCGGTGATTGTTACTAAAGAACTAAATTTTTATACAGGTTTTTTGGGGGGGTTTGTCTCAGCTGTTCGAGACGCTTCTTTTAAATGTTCTATTTCTGTTTTTTGGTTGTTTTGGATCTGAAGTCCAGTGTGGTCACTGCAGCTGCTTTAAAAAATTTTTAATGCTATTGCTCACACCCACATTAAATTTTCCAAAGGGGGGGATCTAAGCCATTTCCCTGTTGTTTTTTCCTTTAAAAACGGTTTTTTATAAAAACAAATACCATTTTTTTTTTTGGGGGCCTGCTAAATTTTTTTGCGAAATTTTACATCCGGGGGTTTTAATTTAAAGGGCGTTGTTCTGTGTTGTGGTGCCTCCAAAAAAACCCTTTCTTTTTCACCGCAAAAATTTGGGCAATTTTCCTTTTCCCAAAATTTCCCAAAAAGCAAAGGGTTAATTACAATTTTTTCTCTTGTTTTTGTAGCGTAGAAAACCGTAATTTTTAACCCGCTACAAAGCTAGTAGCTTGTGGGCTGCTCAATTCTTTTGCGAAAAATTTTTCATTCGGGGGTTAAAATTAAGCGTTGTTTTTTGCTCGGGTTTGACCCCAAAAAAAAAGTTTTTTTTCCCCGCCAAAAATTAAAATTTTTTCGTCCCAAATTCCAAGAAAAGGTTAATTACTTTTTTTTTTTGTTGTGTAGAGTAAAAAAACCACAAATTGTAACAGGGCTAAAAAAGTTTATAGTTTGGGGTTTGGCTCAATTATTTCCCGCAATTTAAAACCCAGGGGTTTAAATTTAAAACGTTGTTTTTCGTGGGGGTGACCCCAAGAAACCGTTTTTTTTCAACGCCAAAAATTACAATTTTCCCTTGTCCCAAAATTCCCAAAAGCAAAGGTTAATTAAAATTTTTTTCTTTGTTGTTTAGAGTAGAAAAACGCAATTGTAACACGTTCAAAGCTAGAAATTTTTTTGGGTTTTTGTCTTTTCTTTTGCGAAAATTTACATCCAGGGGCTAATTAAGCTTTTGTTTTTGTGCTGTGGTGAAAAAAATTAGCCCGTCTTTTTAAACCCCCAAAAATCCCTTTTTCCTGTACCAAAATTTTTCCAAGAAAAGGGTTTTTAATTAAAATTTTTTCTCTTGTTGGTAGCGTAGAAAACACGCAATTGTAACACGAAAAAAAGGGTAGTATTTTTCGGGTTTTGTCAATTCTTTTGCGCAATTTACACCCGGGGGGTTAAATTTAAAGCTTGTTTTTCTCCCTGTGGGACAAAAAAAAACCGTTTTTCACCGGAAAAATAAAAATTTTCCTGTCCATAATTCAAAAGAAAAGGGTTAAATTTTCAATTTTTTTTTCTTTGTTGTTTTTGCGTAGAAAACACGCAATTTTTAACCGCTCAAGCTTTTTATTTTTGGTTGAAAATTTTTCTTTTGCCCCAATTTAAACCCCGGGGGTTTAAATTTAAAAGCGTTTTTTTTTTCTGCTGTGGTGACAAAATAAATCCTTTTCTTTTTCATCCCAAAAAATTTTAAAATTTTTTCCTTTTTACCATAATTCACAAGCAAAGGGTTTTTTAAACAATTTTTTCTCGTTGTGTAGCGTAGAAAACACGAAAAATGTAAAAAAAGTTTTTCCGGTTGTTCAATTTTTTGCGAAATTTTAATCCGGGGTTTAAAATTAAAGGGGTTGTTTTTCTGCTGTGGGGGACAAAAAAAAAAACCGTTTTTTTTCCCCGCCAAAATTAAAAATTTTCCCCTGTACCATAATTCAAAAGCAAAGGTTTTTTATTTTTTTTTCCCTTTTTTGTTTTTGCGTAGAAAACCGGCAATTTGTAACACGCTACAAAGCTAGAAAGTTTCTGGTTTGCCCCAATTCTTTTGCGAAATTTTTATTTCCGGGGTTTTTAAATTAAGGTTGTTTTTTGCTGTGGGAAAAAAAATAAACCGGGCTTTTTAACCCCAAAAAAAAATTACAATTTTCCTGTCCCAAAATTTCAAAAGAAAAAGGTTTAAATTTTAAAAATTTTTTCTTTGTTGGTAGCGTAAAAAACACGCAATTGAAACACGCTACAAAGTTATTTTGTTTCTGGTTGCCCCAATTCTTTTGCCCCAATTTACCCCGGGGGGTTTAATTAACTTTGTTCTGCAGTTGTACTCCGAAAAAGGAAACTTTTTTTTCACCGCCACAAAAGGGAAATTTCTGAAAGCTTTAAATTTTTATCCCAAAGGGTTTTTTTTAAAGCCTGTTTGTGTTTTTATATTCAGAAAAAATTAACAGATTTTTTGGAAAGGAAACTTACAAGTCAATTTCCTCCCCATTTGGGGGGAGCCCCAGTTTTTTTTTCCGGGGTTTCCCAAGCTTTTAGTTTTTTCATTTGGGGTAAAATTAAAAAGGGTGTGTATTTTCTTATACAGAAAACCCTTTCATCAAACAGTGTCTGTACATTTTAGAAAAAAACGTATGGGGGGACAGAGAGGGGGGGCAGGTCTTAAACCTGCGAGTGGGGAAGGCCCAAAAAATTTTCCCTTGGAGCAGGTCGCAGCCAGGGCCCAAGGGGGACATCGCAGCGGGGGTTTACTCCGGTGAAGGCCAAAAACCGGCCGCGCCCCCACCCCCTCCCCCCCCCCCCCGGCCCCCCCCCGTGGGGATTTGGACAAAGAAAACCCAATGGTTCTTGATTGGTTGACTGGGTAAACCCTTCCCCCCGGGATGACATTACAACCCACCCAAAAAGAGTCGGGGGAAAAACGTCAGACACAACCCTTACTTGGCAGGGCCCGGGAGGGGGGTCAGGGCCCTCACCTGTCCTAAAACCCGCCTCTTTTCCTTTTCTTTTCCCTCACCCGGGAAAATTCTACTATGTGGTCTGGGCTCAGCGCCACTATATAGCGAGGATGAACAATTTGAGGAGGGCAGTCAGCAGCTACTTGGCAGCGAAGAAATGGGGCAAATATCCCCTGCTTCTTGCAGTAGGCGGCAAAGTATAGATGTTGAGAGTGGCATGGGAGGTCATGTTGTGAGGGGTCAGCCTCTGCATACCAAGTCCGGTGATGAGGACAGCAGTGACGATGAAACACAAATAGATGATGATGTAACCGACCGCACTTGGGAGCCGGGTGAGGCAAGGGCTTCATCATCGTCAGGAGAAGAGGGCGTCAGCTTGCGCGTCAGGCATCGGCGCAGCCAGCAAGTGGGTCATGTGGATAGCAGGATAGCAGCAGTGTGAGGTCGGGAGCCAAGCGGCCACGGGGTAAAAAACCCGCTTCGCAGGTCCAAGAAAGTAGCGGCACAGGGGCTCAGCAAGGCAGCGGCGGCAGTAGTCACTCAGAGCGTAGCGTTGGTGGTAAAATCCGATACTCGGCGTTGTGGCAGTTCTTTGATAAGACACCGGAGGAGCCGAATATGGGTATATGTAGCTAACGTTGGCACCACGGCCCTGCGTCAACACATGCAGCGTCACCATCCGGTGGCCTGGGAGAAACGTGGCTCAGATGTGGTGGTCCATCCTGCCGCCGCAGCAACAGCAGCAGCAGCGCCCAGTGGCACGCATGCCATTGCATCCAATATTAGTGCAAATGGTATATATACAACGGTATGCTTCCGTAATAAAACATATAAATTTTTATTCAAATCTTACATAAAAATTTGAATGTCCAATGTAAACAGATTCCACACTTCCACTTCTATATATTGTAATTATCATTTATCATTTACCTGGTAGTTCATTGAATTATCTCCTTTACTTTGCGTAGTCGCATGGGAGATTCCGTCCGGAGTGACTTGTTGCATCCAGCGTCTGTGCTGTGTGAGCCTTCCTCAACACCTCACCTCTCAAACAGCGCTATGTCTCACGACGTTTCGAGAGCTACACGCCCTCTTTGTCAAGCATAGAGGTAACCATAGGATACATCACTTATATATGATTCCTGTGTGTCTCAATGAACATTCATTATCTTAAAAAACACAATATAATAAAAACAAGCGGTATGCATCAGTATGACGGCCATATAACATATTTATCTTTTATTTCATTATATGCCGTATCCTATTGTAGCATACTTTTCGTTACTTCACATAGCAGCTGATTTGTTCAGAACTAGAAATCAGGTATAGACGTTCCAATTGCACTCTTCACTTAGGCCATTAGGTGTCAGTGTTTGCATTTTGTGGATCCAAAATACTTCTCTTTGTAACAATTTATTTTTTAAAATATGTGTATCACTTGCTTCTACTTTTTCTAGAATACACCATTTCAGATCCCATACATTGTTTCCAGATTGTGGACGGGCACACTAGAAGAGTTAAATCTTTTTGTAGAATTCATAAATACGGTGCATCCCCTAATAAAATTCACAAGTAATATTGACCAAAAATTCATTGACTACCTAGATGTCAACATTAATATAGAAAATAAAAAATTGAAGACCAACTTGCACGTAAAAAAAAAAATGGAGAGGAACAACCTCTTGCATGCAAAAAGCCAACATGCTCCAAATTTGATAAAAGGAATCCCTAAGGGGCAATTTTTAAGGATTAGGCGAATCTGTACACTAGATGAGGACTACCAAAGGAACAAACAGAAACTAATACAAACATTTGTTGATAGAGGGTACGATGAGACCGTACTAAGAAAAATAGGGGATGAAATAGGAAAACTAACTAGGGAGGAAGCACGCCAACACAAAAACAAACAAAAAGATCAAAGGATCAACTACATTACCACCTATGATCACCATGCAGAAATAATTTTAAAAAGTATTTTAAAATCGTGGCATATACTACAGGTAGATCCAAAATATGGTCATCTATTTGTTGATCCCCCTAGATTTATATACCAAGAGGGAAAAGTGTAGGAAATTTGTCCTTATTAGGTCAGACCTACAACAAAAAAAAAAAAGAAACAAAACACTAATAGGAACACATAGGAAAGGTACATATGGTTGTCTTGCGTGCCAAAATTGTAATCAAATAATAAAAGGTGATAGAAGATTGCATCCAATGAAAGGGTACCCTATATTTATGAAAAATCTTTTCACGTGCAATTCCAGCAATGTCATATATATGCTAAAATGCCCTTGCGGGAAAGCATATATTGGCCAAACAACAAGACCAGCAAGAGTGAGAATTAATGAACACAGATCACAGATAAAATTGTTCAGAACTAGAATGGAAAAAAACAGGTAATTAAGAAAAAGACGTAGAAAATAAAAAAATTGGTGAAACATCGGTGGCCAGACATTTTTATGAATCTGGACACAATGTATGGGATCTGAAATGTTGTATTCTAAAAAAAGTAGAAGCAAGTGATACACATATTTTAAAAAATAAATTGTTACAAAGAGAAGTATTTTGGATCCACAAAATGCAAACACTGACACATACTTGTCTAAATGAAGAGTGCAACTGGAAAGTCTATACCTGATTTCTAGTTCTGAACAATCAGCTGCTATGTGAAGTAACCAAAAGTATGCTACAATAGGATACGGCATATAATGAATAAAAGATAAATATGTTATATGGCGTCATACTGATGCATACCGCTTGTTTTTATTATTTTTTGTTTTTAAGATAATGAATGTACATTGAGACACACAGGAATCATATATAAGTGATGTATCCTATGGTTACCTCTATGCTTGACAAAGGGCGTGTAGCTCTCGAAACGTGCGAGACGTTAGCGCTGTTTGAGAGGTGAGGTGTTGAGGAAGGCTCACACAGCACAGTTGCTGGATGCAAGAAGTCCACTCCGGACGGAATCTTCCATGTGACTACGAAAAGTAAAGGAGATACTTCAATGAACTACCAGGTGAATGATAAATGATAATACAATATATAGAAAGTGAAGTGTGGAATCTGTTTACACTGGACATTCAAATTTTTATGTAAAATTTGAATAAAAATGTATATGTTTTCTTACGGAAGCATACCGTTGTATATATACCATTTGCACTAAATATTGGAGGCATATTGAATAGCAGGTGGGGACCTGCAGCGAAGGTATAACCTGTGTGTTCATTAATAAAGGTGCATTGCATGATGAGTATATACGCATGCCATTGCAGCCAGTCAAGGCTCCACCACCTATGCAGAAGGGAGCTGTTTCTCTTTGACATCATCACCCGGTCCAGATGCTCCTGCCCTCGCTACTCATGGGGCCAGCAGTTCGTTCAGCGAGGCGATTGCAAAGAGACAACAGTATGCTCCAAACCATCCTAAGGTGCAGCAGCTGACCGTTGCTCCTGTCCAAGTTGTTGGTACTGCAGTCCCTCCCTTTCCAAATGGTGGACTCCCGCAATCATTCAGAGAACTAATGGCTTGCGCAGAGCCGCGATGTAGTTTCCATAGCCTTAACCTCTTTTCCAATAAGGCAGTACCAGCACTTCATAAATATGTAGAACAGAAGGTGGGCCAGTCCTTAAGGTTATTGGTTTGTTCCAAGGTGCACGGCAGCGCGGACGTCTGGAGCTGTAACTACGGTCAGGGCCAGTACATGTCCTTTACGGCCCACTGGGTGAATGTGCTTCCGCCCAGCACACCAACAACTTGGACAGGAGACGCCGCTTTCTCCTCCACGTTGACAAACTGCTGCACCTGCGCCAATGTCCGCCACCACCTACTCCACAACCAACACCAAATCAGCCTCAACAAGTACTGCTCCATCATACCACATGTGTAGGGCACAGCGGTGTCAAACAGTTCTACACCTGGCTTGCCTCGGCGCACGAAGTCACACAGGGAAGGAACTGCTCCGCGTCATGCAGCAAGAAATCGATGTGTGGCTTTCTCCGCGCCAACTGCAAATCGGAACCATGGTGACGGACAATGGGAGGAACATGGTGTCCGCGCTGCACCGAGGAGGGATGTTCCATGCGCCCTGCATGGCGCACGTGTTCAATCTGGTTGTGAAAAGGTTCCTGAAGTCTTCCACCGAACTTCAGAACAATCTGAAAATAGCCAGGAAACTGTGCATGCACTTTATCCATTCGTACAAAGCCAGGAGCACCCTCCTCGAGTTGAAGCGGCAGAACGGCCTCCTCCAACACACTCTGATATGCGATGTTTCCACCCGTTGAAATTCCAGCCTGCACATGTTGGACCGACTTATGAACAGAGAAAGGCCATTAACGATTTTTTGATGATCCAGGCAGACAGAAGTACTCCCCTGTGTAACTTTGATGTCAGCCAGTGGCAGCTCATGCATGACACCTGCCGTTTCTTGAGGCCATTCGAGGAGGCCATGTTATTTGTCAGTTGCCAGGACTATGGATGAATAACGTCATTCCACTGCTTCATGTCCTGGAACAGATGCTGAAAAATCTGTCTGGGCAGGGACTGGAGACGTGGCGACTACATCTCGTGGCCACATGAGTCCAGTGGGGACTGAAATGGAGGAGGAGGAGGAGGACATTGGAGCAGAAGCATTTTCTGGTGAAATGAGTGGATTTTCTACCCAGGTGATAAGAGAGGAGGAGTTGGAGCAGCTGGAGGAGGTGGATGGAGATGAGGAAGATGAGGCAGATGACCCCCAAGCACCGTGGCAGTATACAGTGGAAATGGAGGCAGGAGCCCCTCGAGTCACTTGTGCAGATGGCCCGCAGCATGCTTATTTGCCTGGCTAGTGACAGCCGAATAGTCAGCATCCGGCAGAGGGATGACTCTGGCTCTCCACCTTATTGGACCCTCGCTACCGTCCAAAATGGAGCCTTTTTCCCAGCTATTGAGAGGGAGGACAAACTCAAATACTATAGGGAAATCCTTCGTAATCAGTTGGCCGCTGACCATGTGCAGCATCGTCCCTCCTCTGCCAGGTCTGACCGGGGGGGTTCCTCAGCGCTCACGTACTACTGCCGCGGCTGCTGGGGGAAGGTGGAGGGGTAGGAGCAGTACCAGCTCCATCAGCAGTAACCTAAGTCTGGAGTCACTGATGAGCAGCTTCCTTCACCCGCCTAGTGAGGAGGGAAGTCACCAGCAGCAGCAACAGGACCTGGAGAAGTCCCTGAACCAACAGGTGGTGGCCTACTTGGACAGCACTCTGCCACCCCAGTTAGAAGATCCGCTGGACTACTGGGCAGCCAAACTGGATGTGTGGCCGCAACTTGCCGAGTTTGCAGTGGAGAAGCTGTCCTGCCCGGCCAGTAGTGTGGCATCAGAGGCGGAGTGTTCATTGCGGTGGGGGCCATCGTTACCCCAAGGAGAAACCCGCTTGTCCACGGAAATGTGGAACGACTGACCTTGTCAAGATGAATCAGGCGTGGATCGGCCAGGATTTCCACACACCAATGCCTTAGCGTCAGACTACATCAGCCATGACGCCTCACCCAAACATGTGGAGAAATGAGTCTGGGTTCAAACTACCTGCCTTAGCCACTATTCTGATGCCGCCACCCGTCTGATGCCACACATCTGCTGACAGTTTCTCCATCTGCCACCAACCATCTTTACCAGGGACTGGTATTGCCACCCACCTCCACACTCTATCATTGTGCCACTGTCTGACCTCATGCTGCTGCTGTGGCTGCTGCCGTGACCTCCACACTGTGTCATTGTCCCACTCTGTGGCCTACTCCTGTTTTTGCCACCTCCAGAATGTCATTGTGCCACTGCCTGACCTCATGCTGCTGCTGTGGCTGCTGCCGTGACCTACACACTGTGTCATTGTGCCACTGTCTGACCTCATGCTGCTGCTGTGGCTGCTGCCGTGACCTCCACACTGTGTCATTGTCCCACTCTGTGGCCTACTCCTGTTTTTGCCACCTCCAGAGTGTCATTGTGCCACTGCCTGACCTCATGCTGCTGCTGCCGTGACCTACACACTGTGTCATTGTGCCACTGTCTGACCTCATGCTGCTGCTGTGGCTGCTGCTGTGACCTACACACTGTGTCATTGTGCCACTGTCTGACCTCATGCTGCTGCTGTGGCTGATGCCGTGACCTACACACTCTGTCATTGTGCCACTGTCTGACCTCATGCTGCTGCTGCTGTTGATGCCGTCAACTCAACACTGTGTCATTGTGCCACTCTTTGGCCTACTCCTGTTTTTGCCACCTCCAGAATGTCATTGTGCCACTGCCTGACCTCATGCTGCTGCTGCCGTGACCTACACACTGTGTCCATCGTGTCACTGTCTGACCTCATGCTGCTGCTGTGCTGATGCCGTGACCTACACACTCTGTCATTGTGCCTCTGTCTGACCTCATGCTGCTGCTGCCGTGACCTCCACACTGTGTCATTGTGCCACTCTGTGACCTATTCCTGTTTTTGCCACCTCCAGATTGTCATTGTGCCACTCTCTGACCTCATGCTGCTGTGGCTAGCGCCGTCACCTCCACACTCTGTCACTAATGTTGCCACCTGAGCTCTCAGCTTGTTTTTTTCCAGCTTTCTCTGGCATGACTTTATCAGGCAACATTCCCGCTTGAGTTTTTTGGTCAGTTTTGCCCTCTTAAGTGCCCAGGGAATTTTATAGTGAAGCGATTCTAAGAGCGGCGGCAGTCATCTGCATGTCATAACTAAAACACAACATTGTATGAAGACCAAACCCAGCTCCCTCTGCATATTTAAGCATGGCACAACGTTCTACAGCACCCTGCAGGCTCTGTGCAGCCTGGAAATAGCTGTTTTTTAACGTGATTCGTGCCGAAGTAATTCAGAACGAAGTTATTTTTTGCCGAGAAATTCGGCAAAGTGAACGAAACGAATTTCGGGAAATTCGCCCATCTCTATTTGTAGGTCATGTGCACAGTTTTTTTTTTTTTTTTAAATGTGAACCATTAGACAAAAGTTAGCTCCTGGATCTTAATAAGCACATGTTTAGATCACATTATTTAAGAAATAAATACCGTATTTTTCGGACTAAAAGGCGCACCGGAATATAAGGCGCATTAACATTGAGCGCATTAACATTGAGCGCCGTTCATATATAAGGAGCACCGGACTATAAGGCGCACAGGACTATAAGGCGCGGCGCATTAAATGAAACAAAGTTCAGAGCGAAAGCCAAACTTTATTCAACACTTTCACAATAACTCTCAACTTGTAAAGTTGTAACAAAAATCAATACACTTACAGTACTTTTTCAGTTCATTCATCCCCCACAAATCCATCAAATTCTTCATCTTCAGTGTCAGAGTTAAACAGTTGCACGTATTTTCTTCATCCAGCATTCTCGGGTCCCCCTCATCATTATCTGAGTCAGTCTCTGTTGCTGCTGCTTAGCTCTTCAGTGATGATTCCAGCCTTCTTGAAAGCTCGATGATACTGGAGGCTGATACCTTCTCCCAGGCATCCACGATCCACTTGCACATAGTGGCATAACTGGCACGGCGTTGCCTCCCTGTTTTGGTGAATGTGTGGTCACCTTCTGTCATCCAATTCTCCCATGCAGATCGCAATTTAACCTTAAATGCCCTGTTGACACCAATATCTAGCGGCTGGAGCTCTTTGGTTAATCCACCCGGAATGACAGCAAGCAGTGAATTTGTTTTTTTCACTTGGGCTTTGACAGTATCCGTCAAATGGGCACGCATGGAGTCACAGACCAATAGGATGGGATTGGTGAAAAAATCCATCCGTCTCTTGACATAGACCTCCCTCAGCCACTCACAATCATCTCTTCCCTCGTCCATCCAGCCCTTTGGGTTAGCCTTGATGATGACACCAGCTGGAAACTGTTCTTTGGGCAAAGTCTTCCTCTTAAAAATGACCATCGGGTGGTAGTTTTCTGGCCATTAGCCTGACAGGCAAGAACCACAGTGAAAGAGGACTTCTCATGTCCTGTGTACGTATAGAGACCGTACTGGTCCCTGTTTTCTCAACAGTAACGTTGTACAGGGATATCAAAAGTGAGGGGACCTCATCCATGTTAGTGATGTGTTCTGGCTGGATATCTTTTCACTTATCTTGGCTCTGCAGTAGGTGCGGAAAATGGCCAGCTTCTCTTCATAATCCTTTGGCAGCTGCTGGCAGACAGTAGTTCTGGTGCGGATGGAGAGATTACGCCTTTTCATGAAACGAAAGCAACCATGAAGGACCACCTTGAAAGTCCTTGATCTCCAGTTTCGCGTGCTAATGCTGTGGCTTTGAGTCTAATAGAGACAGTGAGACGCTTCTAGCTGCGCTTCTCTGTTCAATAACCCACTGTTCTAGTTTGTCCTCCAATGTGGCCACCTTGCTTTGTTTTCCTCTGAAACTCAGTTTGGTCTTCTTACCTGGCCAGGGCATCTTCTTGTTTCCTCCACTTACGCACCATAGATTCATTAATGTTGAATTCTCTTGCAGCTGCTCTATTTCCATGTTCTACTGCATGACTTATAGCTTTAAGCTTAAAATCAGCATCATAAGCATGTCTCTTAACAGGAGGCATTTATCGGGTAGTGGGTATAAAAACTGTACAGTACGGTATTGAATGCACAGACAATGTTGAAACACAGATATTCTGCACACAGAGCTGTACGTATCACCGCACGTAGTCACGCTTCTGACTATGGTAGCCGTACAGGCCATTCTTCATTTTTTCATGCCGTATTGCCGCCGCGGATTGCAGCTGCAATACGGCCGGATTTACAATGGTCCTGCCACTTATTGTGCCTTATTTCGCGACGGAATCACCCGCTGTAAAGAATGGGTTGTAAATCCGGCGCGAAATACGCGCCAGTGGCACTTATTTGCAACTGATTTGCAACTGATTTGTAACTGATTTCGGACGTATTTACTATTGTAAATCAGTTGTAAATCAGTTGCAAATCAGTTCCAAATCAGTGTCACTAAATTAGCTGTAAATACGTTCTGAACAAAGACTGAAAACTGAAAACTGAAAGTGAAGAATTGATTCATATATAAGGCGCACCGGACTATAAGGCGCACTTTCGATTTCTGAGAAAATCTTAGGCTTTTATGTGCGCCTTATAGTCCGAAAAATACGGTAAGTATTACTACACTAAAATTTATCAATACATTATAGTTTTATAATTGTCATAAGTTTGTTTTTATTACTTTATTGGTGTTATCGAGGAATCAATTTGTATGCCCTAATGGCAATTACAGTTTGTCTAGGACATCTTTGCTCTCAGTCATACCGCTTTGAACTTGGTCTGGCTTGTCACAACAGTTTTGCGACACATATTCATAAATGTCTCTAATCATACAAATCTGGTGTGACAGTCCCCCATTAGAATCGGCACATTCAAAAGTGTCGGGTCTCTTGCTCTATGCGCCAGATCTTGGGATACAACTGTTCATACATCCATCCGACAGGGATACGACATAATCAAATTACGCTATAAAATTGCCGCAGCCCCATTCATACATGTCGCCTTTATTACTTCTCACCTTTCGTCTCACCCCTATTTCAGCATAGATTGTAAGCTCTTGTGAGAAGGACCCTCATACCTCTTGTTTGATCAGTTAATAGCTTTTTTTTACCATGTATTGTTTGTTTTCTGTCTCTACTTTAAATGGGTTGTCTCACTACATTGATTCATCTTACCCCGGGCCTGTTTTCTTGGTTTCATTTTGAATTCTGGGCGTGTTTACTGGCTTCTACCAGGCTGCAGTAGAAGCCAGGTCTGTAGCTATAGCATTAAGTGCTGGCAGCCTATCATGAGAGCTTGAACAGGTCTGTAGCTATAGCAACCCGAGGAGCTGATGCAGCCCATACAAGAGGGGATATCTCAGAATAGGTATGACACTGTTAATGGATATAATGTATATTGCAAAGTGACTTGTTTTTGCAAGATCTTTAACATAAAAAGCAATCCTTGTAGTAAAACAACCTTTTTAAACCTCTACCTTGTAAAGCTCTGGGGAATATGTTGGGGCTCTATAAATTTATATTATTAGTATTAGTACTGCAATACAGTTTTGGGCTGCACAGTTTGAACTCATACTGCCAGTGCATTAAACTCCTTTCACCTGTCTATATTGTATATTCAAAAAGTCAGTTTTTTGCCTCACACCATACATTTGCCATGTGAGAATACATCTTTTAGCTATTCTATTAAAAGCTTGCTGTATTTTAGCAATGCTTACAAGATGTTGCTATCCTAAAGAAGTTATTGCAGCGCACAGTTATCCATAATGAATGATGTCTAGAGACCCATGTGAATAAAATCCTCAACTGAATATAAATATTTTGTATGTTTAATAATTGACTTTGGCAGATACAGTATGTAGAAAACATCTATAATGAAGAAAACATTGTTTATACCTGAAAAGAAATATCCACAATAACACTATAGTAGGGTCTTTATTATTTTATCAAGGTATTAGAGAGTTCACATTATATTAGAGTGTTCAGAATTGTATCTTGAACTCGAGAAAAATAAAGGCATAGGTTTAAAATAAATACTCATTTTTTTTAGAAAATGTTATTAATAGCATTTTACAACATAATACCAGTTATAAAACAAGGAGTGGATTAAAATAAAATCATAATGAACCTGGTGGGATGTCAGTATTGTGAGAACTCTCACTTGGTCTGAAACTATCACATCTAGTAAATTGTTTCTGTTTCATTAATCACTATTATTTATTTATTTTTTTTTTAGACCATTCACATTTCACACTTT
>JAODAL010067661.1:0-17188 GCA_025379985.1 Phyllomedusa bahiana | reverse complement strand
CTCTTTCTGTTTTTCTGCCTCTTCCAAAGGATCTTTATGCAATAAAAAAAAAAAACTCCAGGTCTACCATGCTCAGGGGCCCTCAGGGGAATAGTGGAGACCCCCGGTGGGCACCTGAGCACCAGTCCGAGCCTGCGCGGGCTTGCGCAAATAACCGCGGTCTTCGGATTTCCCATTGGCCCTTTACATTGACAGGAATCCAGCAGAAGTAAAACTTTTCTAAAACCCGGGAATCCAGTGGATTTCAAAAACGAGTGGAAAAATCCATGCGGTGTAGACTATAGGACAGATTTTTTATTGCTGTCTATGGGGCACCGGTTACCGTCAGATTTTTGAAAATCTGACCAAAAAACCTGTGCTGTGTAGACCTCGTCTACGTGGCAAGGGTTTATGTTCAAAAAAATCAACCGAATTTGTCTTGTCTTGGATGCGCCAAATTGTGGGGATATTCCCACAATAAAAAAAATTCAGTTTAGGGGAAATAGTGTTTTTTTTTTAAAAAGGGTGTTAGGTTCAAGGAATACAAAAATATGTATTTCCTCCAAAATTCATATGCTTTCCTCCAAAAATACCACTGCAGCTGTCCATAGGATAGGTGTGTGGCATTATTTCTGAGTCCCTTTTATTTCATTGCTTCTGAGCCGCAATACCAGACACAACCCATAAACAGGTGAGGCGCTGTTTCTGGAAGAAAGCAACAATGATTTTTTTATCTAATCCTGTACAAAACCTTTCAATAAGTGCAGAACAAATTCAAAATATATGTTTTATGTAAATTCACTTTGTCTTATATTATTTTGATTGAAGATAAAAAAAATCTGTGATATTAGATAAACGTGTGATATTAAAAATAAGCAATGGAAGGTGACGTCTACCATAACTTCTTTACAACATGCTCTTTGCCCTGATTTACTGCCGGCCAAATTGTAAAAGATGAAGATCTCAGAGAATCATACTTGATGTTCTTAAGTCTATTTGCTTTTGCAATGATTGGCTCTGAGCTTTAGCGCTACTATAAATAAGGAATGAAACAGATGATAGCGTTCCTTAAGGGAATGGGGACTAAGATTGAAAAATGTGTTGTAGAAATAGAGATTTTAAAGGGGTTGTCCAGTTCATGCAACAAGTAAATGATAAGCTACTGGTGGCCAGTAAAATAAAAAAAAACTTTACACACCTTTCTCAGCTCCTTGCTTCCAGCACTGGCTCTCCCCGGTCTTCTGTTCACTTCCTATCTTATTCTGAACGAGATGTCACCACTGTGTCTGCTGGTTGGCTGCAACGGTCACATGCCTCTGCTTACATCATTATAGACAACCTACAAAAACCTCACCGGGCAAAAATATATAAATGATATAACCATAAGGTGAAAACCAAACAAACCAATAATAAAACCTTAAGGTGTGGAGGGATGCCAGACCTTCCTTGAGGAAGCGTTCAGGCGAAACGTGCGTCGGGATCTGGCATCCCTCCACACTTAGGTTGGCCCATTGGCTAAGTATGTTATTTCATGCATTGTTATTTATTATGGTTATATTTTATCTTGGTCAAGATACTGTTTGGCGTATTACCCTGTAGTTGTTGGTGTGGATTGCCTTGTTTTTTTTGGCTGATGTTGTACATTGTTTATTTGGTCAGTATAGCTTGTTTTATGTTTTTGATTACATAATAAATTTTAATTTTACCTTAAGGTTTTGTTATTAGTTTGTTACATCATTATAATATTTACTATTTTGCCATAGACAAACTTAAACTCTATCAGTTCTCTATCTGTAAAACACTAAAACGTAACTTTTATTATGTATAACACTTAACCTCTATCCACACATTTAAAAACCTGATTTCTAACCCCACCATTTTTAAATCTTTTTGCTTCTGAAAGAAGGAATAGCTCCCTTTTTTGTTATCAAATCTGTGGAAGCACCACCTATTAACAGGAAAGCCTTATATATACAGAAATTTACTAAACTCCAGTAAAGGGATCCCAAGCCTAGTACTTGGGCAGTCGTCCCTAATCTCATGGACACAAAACAAATAAGGCCCCCTTGTGACACCCTCTTTTTTGGAGATTATGTTACATAATTATAGGCACAACACAACAGCGTTGATGCTTCCTTCAGAATGAGACAGGAAGTAAATAAAAGGGAAGGGAAAAAATTTGCGCGGGGAAAGAGAAGTGGAAAAAGGCGAGAAATTGGGCTTAAATTTTATTTTTTGGGCCCACGGGTAGTTTACAATTAAAATTTTTGGGTGAACGGGGACCGGGAACCGTTTTAAAAATTTGGGCCCCTGGGCAAAAGAGTGCAAGGACCCGTCCCCAAATACGGGAATCCACCACCCACGGCTCAAACCCCCAAACCAAATTTTTCCAAATGAAGCCAACCCCCAAACCCCCCCCCAAAGGGCCCCACCCATACCATCACGCGCCTCCCGTGGGGACAACCTGCTGACGTTCTTTTGGGGAGTTTTAAAAGGGCCTCCAGACTAATTGGGGGAGGCTCCACTTTCGGGTTTTCCCACTGTTTTGGGAAGGGCCTAAGGACACAAGACAGGTAAAGAAGCAGCTCCCACTCAGGGATCCAAGACATGTGCTCTGGATTCCCGGGACATACCTTGACCACCTGTGGCTGCAATACTTGTGGGGCTCCCAGGCACTTGCCTAGTGTGCCTAATTGATAAGGCGGCCCTGAACTTGACACATCATTTAATATTTGGGTAAAACGGGTGGGGTTTTCGTCACCTCTAAAAAGCTATAAACGGGCAGCTTGGGAGGGGTGCCTTGGTGTTTATAACCTCATGTTTTTACTGTGCTTCTAAGTTCTCGCACAGGAATTTTTAAAGGGGTATTACCATGAAGTAAAATCTATGTCACTGAAAATGTTAAATATTACTTAACCCCAATGTAATTGCTTTTCACTGAATATCAAAGGGTTAAAAAAACTTTTAATTAAGCACCCCTAAAAAACAGAACAACTTCCTGTCTAAAACAGTGAAAAATGACAAAGTCATATCAAAGTACAATTTTAAGCCTGTATACTATGGTCAAGGAACCAAGTATAGGGACCACAAAATAATCATAAATCACATATCATAGTATATAGATAAGAGTTTACTCACTGCACCATCTTTTTCTTTTCGTATGGTTCTCTTGTTGAATCCAATTGGTGACTTACATAAAAAATTGTATTAAAGATAAGTGAATTGAGGGAAACTGCATTAAACATCGAGCTCAGAAATACCTTTTTTAAAAATTCCCAACGGCGGGGGTACCGCCCTGAAAAGAGCGCCCCCACCCTAGTTGACTGACCTGTAAAAGTCCTTTGTGCTCCGTGACCAATGCTGGACCCGACGCGTTTCCCCACAAAAAACACGGTTCATCAGGGGATAGTTTAGACAGATATATAAAGGTAAAACTAAATGTGTATCAGAAAAACATCACCCAGACCTCTCACCAACTGAAGGTCTGTTACAGATTCTGCCAGTCCTAAAAACCAGACATAACTCAGTTTAAATACAAAGGCAAATGCTAAAAATTTGTTTAATACCCAAATTTATGTGCCTAAATTAGTGTAGTTTGTTTTATTTACAGTTGAAAACCCCAATACAGGGTCATAAATAGGCGCTTTCTAGGCTCGGGGACTTTTCTGGATTAGGTTCCCACTTTAAAAAATGGGTTACCTGTTCCAACGTAATGTTCCCAAAAATTTCCCGTAGCGAAGCTAAAATATGTAGTTTTCACTATGGTTCTTTTCCCCCCGCCTCTCACGCCCCCGAGATTGGGCGCATTACAAAGCGCCGCAGGTGTTATGTAACGCGCCCCGGAGTAGTGTGCTGGAGGTTTAAAAAAAGTACGAAAAAAGGGGTGGCCTGAATTGGGCGTAAAGACGCCGATAGTGCGCGCCCCCTTTCATACATGCCGCCCAAATGTTAAGTAGCTCAATGTATCCCGTAGCCACGGGATCCAAGAAGACATTATGTACACCCGGGGGCCTGAAAAAAACGCTCTTAGGGAGAAAAACATTGTCTATTACTTTTTTTTCTAATCCAAAAAGGAAGAAAAAAACTCACCACCTCTCCAATTCATATTAGGGGTATTTTTGGAGTCCAGGGTAAACTCACCAGTCCAATGAGATTAATTCACATAAAAGCAGCTTGTATGCTCTTACTCATGGCTATGAATATTTTTCAATAAATCTCACAAGTTTTATATTTTATCATATGAATGTGTGGACATCCAGGTTCTTTAACGTTCACCTAGTATGGATTTACTGCTTCTACTTTGTATCTTCTGTTATGTCCTAATTAAACTTTTGTTCGTTTTAATAAGTAGTCTTAGCACCTTATATAGTATTAATATATTTCCCATATTAGGGAATATTATTATTATTATTATTATTACTTATTTTAGAGCGCCCTTGATTCCAGAGCGCTGTACATTTGAGGCGGGTACATAAATAACATTGGTCATAGTATGACATAATAATTGACTAACAACTGGTACAGAGGGAGAGAGAGCCTTGCCCATGAGGGCTTACAGTCTACAGGGAAGGAGGGAAGAAACAGAAGGTGAGGGCCAGACATGTTTGTGGGGTGGAGCAGTGCAACGGGGTTATTGTTGGTTATAGGCAATCCTGAAGAGATGGATTTTCAGGTTACGTTTGAGGCAAGTGAGAGTGGGGGAGAGTCTGAGGTGTTGGGGCAGTGAGTTCCAGAGTATGGGGGAAGCACGAGAAAAGTCTTGGAGACGGTTGTGTGAGGAGCGGATAAGAGGAGAGCAGAGAAGAAGGTCATGTGAGGGTGCATGAGGGGGGGGGGATCTGGAGATTAAAGCAGAGATCTATGGAGGGGAGAGGTTATGGAGAGCCTTGTAGGTCAAGCTTGCTAGCTTCAACTGGATTCACTGGGCAATGGGTAGCCAGTGCAGGGATTGGAAGAGGGGAGAGGCAGAAGAGTAGCTGGGAGAGAGGTGAATCAGACAGGCAGCAGAGTTAAGGATGGTTTGGAGGGGAGCAAGAGTGCTAGATGGGAGGCCACAGAGAAGGATGTTGCAGTAGTCTAGGCGGGAGATTACAAGAGCAAGGACCAGCATTTTTGTGCTTTCAAACTTATGTTCCGATATGTTCCGATAAGTCGATACAGAGGGGTCCCATGTCCAGGATTCTCATACCTTTGCTAGAGAGTGTAGAAAAAGTGTCTCTCTTTCTTTAGGACCTGTCCTGTCCTGCATTAGGCCTGGTTCCCATCTGAGTTGGGTCTTTCGTTGTGAACAGAATAGAAAAAAAAAACGATTTGTTAACTGATGTAAAAACCGAGGCAAACTGATAGTGATCTGTTTGTATCCGTTCACCAATTACTTCAATTTTTAAAAGAAAACTAAAGGGTCCTGTCCGTCAGATATCCTTTTTTTTTACGGGAAAAAATAGCGCTGCAGACTACTTGATTTCTTCAGTCAAAAAAACTGATACCTAACAAAACAGAGACAAAGTGAGAGCTTAAAAACTCCATAGAAATAAATAGGCATAGGCTTATTTCTGTTTTTCTGTCTCTCAAAGGGAGCAGAACAATGGAAAGCACATTGCAGATGTGAACCAGGCCTTACACAAAGAAGACACTCATTTGAATAGAGACTATGCTATGCTTGATTCACCCCAAGATGGCGCTGGTAAGGAAACTGAACACTTAGGGTGCGTCCCCATGGCAGCGGACAAATACCGGTCGGCTTTTTTTTTCCACGATGAGCGGAGAACAGCCCTCCCCCCTCCCATTGAGGTGTTCATATTCCGTCCGGAAACCGGAAACAGGCGGTCTGAAAAACCGCAAACCGGCTGAAAACCCGTGCCGTGGGGACATGCTCTTAGGCTATGTCTACACAGCACAGGTTTTTGGTCGGATTTTTGTGGATTCAGTATTTTGAAAATCCAACTGAACCTACTGCTGTGTAGCCCTCAGTAGAAAATCCGTAGTCTACAGTCTGTAGTACGAATTTTTCACTGATGGTTTCCTAAACCGCCTGCCATCCAGCACAATATAGAACATGTTCTATATTCCGTGGGACTCCCGTCGGATTCCCGTAGCCCCAACGTACTGGAGATGCGGGACATCCAAAAGCCGACCATGTTTTTTTGCACATAAATCGTGCAAAAACATGGCGGTGAAGCACAATACAGCGATGTTAAAATGCCGACGGCATTTTAACATTGCTGTGTAGACACAGCTTTACTGGCAGGAATTCCCACAGATTCCCGTCAAGTGTTGGGGTCCCAATAAGAGGGGCACTTTGTAATCGCTCTATTCAGATTCGTAACTTAGAGCCCTTGGGCCCCAATGCAAAAAGTTAAATCGGGCCCCCCAACTACTATGTACTAATTGTAATACTGTTGTCTTCCTATGTGGCAGTAGGGCTTTTGGGCTGTAGGGCCCGGTAGCGACTGCTAACTCTGCACCTCCTATAGCTACGCCCCTGCATCTATTGTCAAGTGAAATATCTAACAAAAAGGAGTTGACCAAAGTGGAGATTCCCCTTTATAGAGGATCTGTGCTAGTTCCTGAGATATCTGTTTTAGTAAATCCTTGTGAAATAACAATTCTGAGGCATCTTCTCTGATAACTGTGTAGTGGTCTGTTTCCCTGTTATTCCTCCTAGAAATTCATTACCAATCTGTCAGCTAGGTGGTGCCAATTGGGGGGTGTATTCCTGCACAGTCTGCAGTGTCCAATCAGTGCTGACAGTCAGTGTGTGCAGGGACACACCCCTCTGAAAACTGGAACAGTAACACCCATCTGACTAACTCAATGATACATTTTTTAGAAGGAATAACAGAGGAACAACAAAACACAGAGTAATAGGAGAAAATGCCTCAGAATTGTAACCTCATGGGGGATAGAGGTATTACAGAGTGGGGTCCTCTGCTTGAGACTCTGCTTGAGATCCTGGGTATCAAGCACATCTATGCCTTGCATGGAAGACAATTTATTTGAATAGCTGCCATGTAATGCTACATTTCTCCAGTAGCAGTTAGAGACACCAGCTTCATTCTGGGGTGAATTCATATGCAGCAGATTTGTTGCAGAAATTTCAGCAGCTGAAAATCAGTTCCATTTATCTGAATGGGATTATTTTGGTGGCATGGATTTCTGCCAGCCCTATTCAGATAAATGGGATCATCAGAAACATTTCTGCTACAGGTCTGTCATATATGAAACACATGTATGTAGATAAATATCTGTTTGGGTCTAAGACCATTCACGTTGCAAGGATCAGTATAGGTGGCGCTGCAGAGTTATATCTCATTTCCCACGAGCACTTTAGAATATATTAAAGGGGTTGTATCATTTCATTAAATGGTCTTCAGAATAAGGGTCCATATTATACACGTGTATGCCGTATTAAAACTGAGAAGCTTCTCATTCAATACTTCTTTAATTTTAAAATTGTCTTCAGACATGATAAGACGTAATAACATCCATTCGATCATAAATAGCAAAGTTCATGAAATGCAGATATAAAAAAATGTAGCCTGGAATCCACTGTATAGGCTCTAAGTCCTCAATATTCGGCACATTCGCCAATGAATAAAGCACAATTCAACATCTTTTAGGACTGAGCGTTCATGCAGCCGGTGGCTGCTTCCTCCATACCAGACACACACACAACGTTTCGGGGGATAGATACGCCCCCTTTCTCAAGTGCCTTGGAGCCTATACAGTGGACTCCAGGTTAAATTTATTATATCTGCGTTTCATGAATTTTCCTATTTATGATCGAATGGATGTTATTACGTCTTATCATGTCTGAAGACAATTTGAAATTAAAGAAGTATTGAATGAGAAGCTTCTCAGTTTTAATACGGCATACACATGTATAATATGGACATTTACATGCAGGTGGGGACCTGCTAATGCCGTGGTAACCTGGGACCTTTAGTGCTATTTGTTTGTGATGAGTCTTCAGAATAAGGGAAAAGTGAAAACAAGCAACTTTGCAACTGGATGTCATTAGCAAAGCTGCCTTGTTTTCACAGTATTCCTTATCTTTGTTTTCTGTAAACACTGTTCCCCAGTGCCGGTCGGATTCCTCCTCCTTTCATTTCCTTGGTTGATGGCTCTACTAATTTACATTCTGTTCGGCCCCCGGTCGTGTTCACAGGAGCGCGCATTCCTGCCTCTCTCACTCAGAATAAGGGGCCGGCAACAATTCACTCTGTACAGCTATCAGCTAGTCATTGACACTGCAGCTGCTTCTACAATCAGAAAACAGCATAATTGTGCTCGGTGCCTAATGCTCCTGCGTGTAAGGGGCCAGCAACATTTCCCTCTGCACAGCCACCAGCTCCTCAGTGACACTGCAGCTGCTTCTACAATCAGAAAACAGCAGAATTGTGCCTCGGTGCCTCTGCAGGAGTTCATAGAAGACTGGATTCAACTGTAACAAACCTCCAGCTGTGAGAGGAGAAGAGATCAGTGCATATAGCTCATAGAAGGCTGCCTAGACTGAATGCAGGCCTGTGGTATGTAAACAGCTCTTACAAAATAAGACTGCAAAAGGAGAGGAAGGACACACTGACTTGGGAGCGAGCATGGACAGTGAAGGGGAGGATGCTGTCATCCCCCTTCAGTTAAGAAACACCCAGCTGGGAGGGGAAAAAACGCCCCTAGATTTCAGGAACTGAGAAAATCAAGCAACAAGAGCACAGCCGAACTGATGAAGCGATACATCCCCTTTAAGATTTCAGTGGAGCAATTAATGGTGTATATGTCTCCACACGGCAATATGGTGCCTCTCCCTAATGAGGAACGTTACCGATTTTGAGCTATACCTGTAAAAAAACACAAGAACAACAGGCACAGTCTACAGTTATTTGAAGGGAAGATCAGAGGCAATTAAATATTTTACTGAAAGAGTGGTAGATCTTAGAACACACTTTAAGCAGAAATCAACATTAAATGAAAGATAAACATGTGTCTATCCTTAGATAAAAATAAATGGAATGATATAAGGTCAGACAGGATGGACAACATGATCTTTCTCTGCCATCAATCTTCTATATTTCGAAGAAGTAGTTGCTTTTGTTAGACAAACCCTTGAGGTTTTATCAATCCCCTTTCAAGTAGTACAATCTAACAATGTGGCCCTTGTCCTAGAACACACTGGGGCAGATTTATTAATGCTACCCTTAAGACTGGATGAAACTAGGCCAGACAGAATTGGTGCCAAATTTATCACAGTGGCACACGATGTATTTTTAATTAGATGCAATTCAATAAACACGTTAGGGGGTGTTAACACGGCGAATTTCCGGGGCATACTTCAGCGTGTAATTACGTTGCAATGTGCCCAAAGTACACCCCACAAATACGATAAAATCAGAGCACTCATAATTTTCCAGCGTATAACTGGCGTTCACTGTGCCCCCGTAAAAAAGAAGTGACACATCAATTCTCTGTGGCGCTTACCTCCTGCGGAAAATAAAAGGGAATGGGACGCGGGTCGGGGCGCTGCTGAACGGTGGGCTGGCCAGTGCATACTTTCAACAGCAGGCGTATAGCGGTGTGCACAGGTACACAGCACTATACGCCGTGTGAACCTGGTCATAAACATGCTGTTGGGGGCAGTTGATGAAGTGATTTATCCCACTGACCAGGCTTAGAAAAATTTATTGAGGTTTTTATAAAAGCTTTGCAAAGTTTTGCGCAAGCCTCATTTACTAAAAAATTAAGCAGTTTTTGGCACTTTTTAACCCCTTAAGCCGAACGCCTGAAAAGTAGTTAATGACCAGAACATTTTTTTTAGTTTTTGCCTCCTTGGTTTTTAAAGTTGTAACTTTTTTATTTTTTCAATGATGCAGTTGGATGAGGGCCCCGTTTTATTCCCAGACAAGTTGTACTTTATGGGGGAATACTTTAAGTTCACATATAAATAATTGCATATTTTTTTTTTTTTTTTTTTTTTTAAAACCATTCTCATTTTAACTTAATAACTTGTTAGATTAATTCTAAAGGTTTTACGGTCCCTGTGGATACCTAATATGTGTAGGTTTTTTTGTGTGTGTAATTTATGCACAATTATTTTTTACTAAATATTTATTTTTATTTTATTTATTTATTTTTTTATTCATTTTTCTTACACTTTTTCAGGTTTTTTTTCACTTTTTTTTTTACTCCCATGAAGGGTTAATTGTTTTACATTTTTTTTATTTTATTTTTTTACACTTAGTAATGTATTAGCATATTCATATATGCTAATACATTCTAATCTGTGTCACTTTGACACAGGCAGTGAATCCTGGACAGCACACAGTGTGTCCAGGTCACTGGCTTGTTACACAGACAGCTTCTGGGGGCCCCTCTAGGTCCCCAGGGCTGAAATGTGCAGCCGTTCTTTCCGGGGGTCTGTCGGGTCACCGGGTGTTAAAGATCACCCGGGCAGAGCAGGGGATACGATCACCCGACAAGTAGGGGAACCCTTTGATTGCGCCCGCGGTAACGCACCGCCGCATTCAAGGGTTAAAGCACCGGGTTGCAGAAGGGTTTTCCCCCCACCCCGGTGCTCGCAGGACATGCTCTGGGATCAGGGCTGTTAGTACAGCCCCGATCCCAGCGCAATTTCGGCACCGGGCGCTGCAAACTCTGATGTCTGCAGCGACGCCAAAAGACGTCGCTGCAGACGAACGACCCCCACCGGCCGCGGTCAAAAGACGGTGCGCGGTCGTTAAGGAGTTAAACAGTGTGTGGAGCTTGGTGAAAGGAGGCATTCCAGCACTGCCAAATTTCCAGTTTCCCCCCAAAACTATTTAGGGTGTGTTCACACAGCTGAATTTGAAGCTGGTTTCGGAGCATTTCCGCTCCGAAAACAGCATTAAAAAATCCAAATCCAAACCACCCCAAGTTCAATTTCATTGATTTCAAAGTGAGACAGTGTTGTAGTTCACACATGATAAGGTTTTTACACGCGTTTTAGGTGCTTCTTTGGGAGCTGTTTTGGGCGGTGAAAAAGAAGCATCATGTCAATTCTTGAAGCGTTTTCAGCGCTAAAAATCCCCATAGTAATCAATGAAGAACTCCAAAACCTTGTCCAAAACCTTGGCGCATTTTTAGACACGTTTCTTGGTGTGCTCTTGATGCGTTTTTTCAGCGCAGTTTTTGCCATGGCTTTTAATTTGTGTGGGTGAAAACAGGGTTGAAAACCTCATCCAAAACCTCGGCCAAAAACATGTCTAAACAACGGGCCGAAACGGTCTAAGCCTTTCTGACAAGGCGTTTCAGGGGGTTTTTGGATGTGTTCGGGCACTGAAAAATCTGTTAAAAACAGCTCACATAAACGTGTGAACATACCCTAAGGGTTTTTCACACGATGATTTGCGGGACGAAATTCGGTCGTTTTTTTAAAACGCTAATACGCCCAAATTACGTCTCACAAATACAGTAATTCAAGCTCTAAAGGGAGTTTGTTACCTGTCGTCTACCATAACACGTATTAAGCGCCAGGACAAAGTAGTGACATGTCACTTCTTCCCGACTTACGGGCCAGGGGTTATTCTAAAGCTAGGCGTTTTGCGGTGTATAGCGTGCACAAATACTGCTGAAAAAACCCTGCAAGCTGTTGAACATGCCCTAATTGGGCACCTGCCACCGGTAATCTTTGATAGCTGTCTCCCCACTGAGAAGACAGGGATGATTAATTACTGTCCCTAACTTCCTAATAGTTTTTTATACATCCCTCAATGAGCGCTGTATATACAGATAAGCAGGAAGCCTCTGGACTTATTACCTCCCTGTTTTCCAGATAGTTATATATACAGTGCTCAATGAGCGCTGTATATACAGATAGCCAGCTTGCCTTCCGGCTTTCTGCTTCCGAGTGCCAGCAGTAAGGGTATATTTACACGGCATGTTGATTCCATGTTTACATATGTTTATAGATGTGTGTTTGGATCTGTGTTTCAGACCCTAAACGGACCCAAACACACATTTTAACAATGTGCAGTGTGTTGTACATTGCTTTCAATGTAAAACACGCATCGGCATTCAGACGACTGAACGCCAATGGGTATTTACTTGATCCGTCAAAGAATTGAATTTCAATTTTTATCGAAGACCAGCAGACCCCCTTTTTAAAACTAAGGGGCGTTTTGATCAGAAAAAAGCACCCAACACCACCTCCCAGGGGAAAAAAAACCAGTGTAAACACCCCTTACATCCCCCGTATGGTTTAAGGTTTTATCAGACCCAGACAGTCTGAGGACTTCAGGGGTTTTTTCCCTCTATTTTTCAGTAACTGGGGATAATAATTTAGCCCCACTTGCATGGGAAATCAGAAAAAAAAAGTTCTATAAAAAATGTTCTGACCTTATGGTGAGAAGCACAATATGTAAAATAAAACAATAAAAAAAACACATAAAAGAAATTAAAACCCAAACTGCAAGTTTTAGCCCCACCCCTGATGACCCAAAAACTTGATATCACCTAATATTATTATTAAAAAAATGTAAAATTTAAAAAAAATACACAAAAATAAAACCTAACGTATCAGGTTAAGCTATTAATAGAATAATTGGCATAAATGTTTTCAATCCAAACCTGGGTTTTAAAAAAAAAAAGGGAAAAAATGTGCCTGGTCGGGAAAAGGGGTTAAACGGTCTGATCAGGAACTGATTAAGAAGGGGCAATAGATGTGGAACGGACTTCGACTGGCCTCCCCTATCCCAGTTTGGTTAATGTTACTTGGCCTGTTGCCTTGATTGATGAGAAAAATTTTTTGTCTTTTCTTTAAATTTGGTGGGGGAAGAATGGTTCTCTTCCTATCCTGACAAATTTTAGGGGTTTTCTCCCCCCTCTTAGCTACTTTTCCTTGTAAAAGGGAAAATTATTCCCAAATCCAAGTAAATCTTTCTCCTTGCGGGGTCTTTTTCTCCCTGAACATATGACTTGTTGGATATCTTAACTCCCATGATCTCGTTAGCCGGTATCCCTTTGATATTTTTCTCTAAATTGCATGGTTCTTTCTAAAAGTATATGCAATGAAAATTTTCATCTTATTGTGACCCCCTAAAAACCGAATTGTTGGTACTGTTTGCACCGTTTTTGCCTTTATCATTGTACAATCTTATCATTACATGAATAAAGCTTTGAATGAGAAAAAAAAAAAAGATGAAAATGCATCACCCAAAAAAAAAAAAAAAAAAAAAAACAAGGGGCAATAGGGAAAAACAAAATGGCCCAGAACGTGATACTTAAGGCCCCAGGTTTACATAATAATAGAAAACATCCTTTGTTGGGGTTAATACAGTCATACACAATATATAGATACAATATCCTAGCTAACACTATCATTTCCACCTCAGTCAATTTCTGTAAAAATATCTAAATGTAGAATTATTGTTCTATGAACTCAACAACAGTTTATTAGACAAAGGAGTAAACGATACACTGACTCTCTGTGCCAAAATGGTGGATTAATGGAGGTCAGGATCAGACCTCTTTGACCAAACATGAAAATCTGATGAAAATCCTATTAGATTTAGATCGGATTGCTTTATATCTACGCCAGCTTGCTATAAAAATTTTTAAATGGTCCTAGTTTGTTGTTTCCTGCACAATCTTTTTATTACTTTACTTGTTGCTTACAGAATCGCCTGCCCAAAAGGAGGTCAGTGCAAACCCCCAATCAGCCTTTTTGGCGGGGCCCGCATTTGGTGGAGCTGTCAGTATTATCATTCACTATATTACAGGGAAGCAGGAGTGCAGTTACACCAGGCCCTAGTGCTCAGGGGGCCCTTAGTAGCCCTATAAGGCTCTGTCCACATGAGGAGTCTTTCAAGTCGGAATACACGCGGATTCTGACTTGAAATATTCATTTAAAAACCAAAATTTAAACCCCTTTTTATTTAACCCCAAAAAAAAAAATAGATTTTAGTTCACAACCGGATTTAGCGGTCAGTTTTTCGACCTAAAAAATGCTACATTTTTTGTTGGGGGGAAACGCGGGAAATTTACTTGGGTTCAATGGGATGGCTAAAAACCTTTTGAAAAAAGCGTCCTTAAAAAATTTTTATGTATTTTTTAAAATTTGGGTCTGTGTCCAAAACACATAGAATAATGGGGCTTGTTTCTGCTGAAAACCTGGGTTTTGCCCCCAATCCACATGCGTAAGTGGAAAACTTTTACCCCTGCGGATTTCATATATTACGGGAAAACAGAAAATGCACTTAACCAGGCCCAGTGCCAGGGAGCCCCTTTGTAGCCCAAAAACTCTTCCACTGAGGAGTCTTTCAAGTTGGAATACACGCGAATTCTGACTTGAAATATTCATCTAAAGCCAAAATTAAACCCTTCTTATTGACCTCGATAGAAAATACGCATTTTAGTTCATACAACGCATATTTTCAGCGGTCAGTTTTTCGACCTAAAAAATGTCTACATTCTTTAGTTGGAAAACGCGTGGAAATTTACTATGGATGTCAATAGGGATGGCTAAAAACCTTGTGTAAAATGCGTCCCAAACGTTTGTATGTAGTTTTTAATATGGATCCGTGTCCAAAACCACATAGAAATAAATGGGACTTGTTTCTGACTGTAAACCATGGGTAAAAAATGACCCTAAATCCACAGTAACATGTGGAAAACTTGTTTCAATGGATTTCATGGCAGAATGGGAGTAAATTTTATATCGTGTGGACTTTCCCCAAGTGCACCATATTAAGTTTTGGCACATGATAGGTTGGGGTTAGAAATATTTCCTGGGGGCCCCCGGGGGTTTTTTATCTCTAGGGAACTTTCCATTTATTTTTCCAGTGCTTTGCCTTTTAGCAAAACACATTTTTAACCGTACAAAAATTATAATGACTTATAATTTTTCCACATCCAGTGACTTAGTTAGAACTTCTGGCACCCGGGGCTGTCACTAAGTTTGTTGCCCCTTTGTATATACAACACCCCCACTTTTTCAGACCACACCTTTTTTTTTTTCTTACAGGAACCTCCTCAGATCCGTAAATCATAATAGGCAGTTAAAGGGAATCTATTGCCAATTTTTTTTTAAAATTAAAAAAAAATAAGATACTATTCTTTTCTTCTTATCCGTTTTTTTTCTGATTGTAGATTTTTTAAATTTTGTTGTCTGTATATGATTACAGGGGCAGCCTTCTCACTGTTAACAGCATTTAGAGAGATGCTTTACAACAGCTTCTGGACTAGGGGCCTGTGAACAGGGAAAAGTCCATTGATTTTATAGGAGAGTTTTTGGCATGCCTGTTTCCCGGGAAAGAAGTCAGTGTGCAGGGAGGGAGAGAGGGGGAGCTGTGACATCTCCTATTGTGACTGGTGGATCCTATGTCATCTGTACACATTAGTATCCCCTTTCAGTGTAATCCTGCCTGTGCTGATAATGAGGAGACACTAGAATTTTGGGGATGTTTTTTACCGGGTTATTGCTTGCTTTTTAGTACGTGCCACAAACGCCCGGGGTTTTTTGGAACCATGCGCTGATCAGCGTGTAACTCCAAAGCACGGGGTGGGGCGGCCGGGTGCCGGCCCCATTGACCTGCATTGTCAGCGGCGCTTATTCGCTGCTAACAACTAATTCCATTATTTCCCCCCCCCCCCCTCCCCCCCGTTTTAATCCATAGCTCTATGAATTACCGTAAGTGCTGCGTGCATTTCGACGCGTATTAAGCGCAATACACGGCATTTTAAGCAATGTGAACATATCCTTTCTCTACAAAAGAGGAAGTGTCAGACTATTATCAGATCTAGTGGACAAAAGTGAAAAAATGGGAGGTTTTAAAAAAAAAAAAATTGATATGATATGGGAAAATTTTAAAAAAAACAACCAAAAAATCGTTTAAAAAAAAACAAAGGGGATTTCTGATTTACACATTCCCCTTTCAAAATCTTGGGACACATGTAGAAAAAAAGGGCTAGGTTAAAACTACTGTTTGCCCCCAAACAACCAATAAGCTCATGCAACCAAAAGTTCGCTCTGATTTGGGTTCATGGGGAACAAAGAAAGTATTAGACCTAGACAGTGTCCATACATGTGGCCCCTTGTTTTCATGTCATGATATTCTAATAAATCAGAACTGTTTTACTTTTCTGGCAATGGAGCTGTGTAAGGGCATTTTTTTTATTGGTATCTTGTTGAGGTACATAACATTTTTTTTATTACTTTTCATACTTTTTTTTTGTAGTTGGAGAAAAAAGACAAATTCCAGCATGTTTTTATTTTGTATTTACTGTACAGATTAAAAAAACAAAAATTTTATAGATTGGTGGTTAAGATAGGGGAATTTAAAATGTGTACTTTTTTTTTTTATTCAAAATTTGGGGTTTTGTTACATTGTAACGGTTTTAAAAAGACATATATCCATCAAGTTCAACTAAGGGTGGGGAAAATGTGGATGAAGGGAGGGGTATAAGGAGTTTTTTAAAAATTACTTTCCTACTGTGAAGGGTTTTAAACCAAAACCGTTCTTAAAAAGAATTTGGCCCCTGGGCTTTGCACTGCGTGGCCCTGCCCAAATACATGACATCACCTTGGCCATGCTTCGATCCCCAAGGGACACGCCACTTATGTTGGACACGGCAGCCCCCACAAAAATATTTGGAGGGGGCCTCGGTCCCCTTTCCACCATGGTTTTTTAACTGTTTGCAATCCTAAAAACAAAAACCCTTAAATAAAACTAAGCCACCCAAGGGACCGGGTACCCTTTCTTTACTCAAAAACATACAGCACCCCTTTTGGGGCCATTAAAATTTTGGGGCCCCCCGGGGGAAACTGCCCAGTGTGCCCCAATGGAAAAAAAATGGCCCCGTTTTAAACCCATAAAGCAAGAACCCTCCCAAAAATTGCCATCAGACTGGATCTTAAAATTTTTTAAAAGGTACGCACGTATTAATATTCTTTAGTTTCAGATATTTCTCTAAACCTTTCTTGAAACTCGCAATTGCTCCTGCTGTGTCCAGCTCCTCAGGCGGCTATTCCACAGATTCATAGGGCGGCATGTATGAAATTTGGCGTGTAAATGCCAAATTTCATGTGCATAATAATGCCTAGATAAACCCGATTTATGAACCCGCTCTACAGGGCTCACAAAACAGGGGCATTTTTGTGTTAGTACGACATTTCTGGCTCAGGTAAACCCTTTTTTAAAATGGTTATAACCCGTTTTCCCGCAGTAATGCGCCAGAAATG
>JAODAL010067660.1:0-17191 GCA_025379985.1 Phyllomedusa bahiana | reverse complement strand
GGGCACTTATCTGTATTTTAGTGTAATGGTTGGATGGCTTTCATCCATTTTATTATATACCCTATTTAGTAAATGTTTGGTCCATTGTAACCAAGCATTTGTCAGCCTTTTTTTCACCATAAAATAATAGATTGTAAGCTCTTGCGAGCGGGGCCCTCACCCTTGTGTCTCATTTGTCGTAGTTTTTTTAAAATGTAATGTCTGGTTTGTTTGCTTTTCCCTCTTATTGTAAAGTGCTGGGGAATATTTTGGGCTTTTTAAAAAAAGATTTTTTATTATTATTATTTCCTTCACCCCCCCAAAATAGAGAGTAAAATGCAGGAAATGGAGCCCCCTTGTGTTTGATCAACTGGGAATTGTTGCGTTGCTTCCGTTCCCAAATGCACGGTGGGAAAAAATCAGCGACGTGACAGGGGTTAGAGTGCCAAGTGGCGAGGGACAGCAGGGAAAGGGTGGCGAAGCCTAATGGGTGATTTGGGAAAACTTTGTTTACCACCTCACAACGTTGAATGCAGGGCACAACCCAACATAGAGACAGTTAAAGATCCTGGGAGGACTATCTTGTCTAACCTGATTTTTTTGTTGTGTTCCAAAACCAATAGTTTTTGGGGTATCAAAAGGGGCGAAGGGCCCGAGCTGGTCATACCCATAGGGGGGTTTTGTCCTCCCCAGCAGCCGCTTCATATCTGAGCGGCCCTTAGCAAGCTGGAGGAGTCATTCAGAAAAAACGCATCCGGCTTTCCACAGAAAATGTGGACGTTTGCTTTATAAGTGATAGGCATGGTCTCTGTGATGTTGGGGCCCCCAAATTTTGCCGGGGTCACCTTTTAGTTGGGTTACTTCCTTTCCCTCTTCAAAAGAAATGGTCCTTTTGAAAACTTTTTTTTAAAATGATCATTTCTTACTGAAATTTTTTTTTCTTTTTTCCCAACGTTCATTTTGCGGTTTTTGCTGGAGGAGACTGTAAAAAGACGCAGGTTTCATGAAAACCCCCGATTCCATTTATCACTTTATCTTTAGAAGTTTTGCATGTCAATGTTTTTGGGTCTGTTGCTGTGAGATACAGCTATAATTATGGTCCCTTTGGAACAGAAAAAGTGGCTTTTAAGTGGGGATTTCTCTCAAAATTTTTAATGTGGCTGAGAAGTATATTTTAATTTTTTGGGGCGTAACTGTGGTAAGCAATTAAACATGGTCTTTGGAACGAAATGTGGCTTCTAAGTGGCTTTCTCCCCACAATTTTTAACAGTGGCTGAGAAGTCATTTTTAAATTTTTTGGGTCATGTGTTTGAAAAAGCAGCAAAACACGGTCCATTTTGAAAAAAATTTTGTTTTAACAGAATTTGTTCTTTACAAATTTTCCAAAAGGGTCAAGGGTCTGCTTTTAATTTTTGGGGGGATTTTGCTTTTAAACGTTAACTCAGGTCCTATTTTATAAAAAAATGTTGTTTCTAACAGACATTTGTTTTCACAATTGTCCAAATAGCTTTAAGGGTCATGCTTTGAATTTTTGGGGCATTTGCTTTGTGAGCTAAAATACGGCCTATTATATTAAAAAAAAGGTTTCTAAAAGGGCATTTTTTTCAAAATTTTCCAAGAGTCAAGGGTATGCTTTGAATTTTTGGGGGGAAAATTTTCTTTGAAATGAGCTATACTACAGGGCCTATTTAAAAAAAATTTTGTTTTTAAGACATTTTTTTTCACAAATTTCCAAAGTGGGTCAAGGGTTTATGCTTTGAATTTTTGGGGGGATTTTGCTTTGAAAGCAGCTAAAAATACAGGTCCTATTAATAAAAAAGTTTTTTCTAACAGACATTTGTTTTACAATTGTCCAAAGTAGTCAAGGGTATGCTTTGAATTTTTGGGGGGGATTTTGCTTTGAAATGCAGCTAAACTACAGGTCCTATTATATAAAAAATGTTGTTTCTAACAGATATTTGTTCTTCACAATTGTCGAAAGTGCGTAAAGGGTCATGCTTTGAATTTTTGGGGGCATTTTGCTTTGAAATGCAGCTATACTACAGGTCCTATTAAAAAAAAAATTGTTTCTAACGGGACATTTGTTCTTCACAATTGCCCAAAAAGTGGCTAAAAGGTTCATGCTTTAAATTTTTTGGGGGGTTTTGCTTTGAATGCAGCTATCTACAGGTCCTTTTATAAAAAATTTTTTGTTTCTAACAGACATTTGTTCTTCACAATTGTCAAGATTTGGCTCAAGGGTGATGGTGCTGTCAGAAACAGGAATAGGTAGGACACTGTTAATGGGACACATTTGCAAAATAAATTGTTTTTTGCAAGATCTTTTAACATAGCTATCAATCCTGTATTGAGAAACCCTTTAATACAATTAAAAAAAGAGAAACAAAGACATGGTGGGATTCCATCCTATTTTATAAATGTGTTTTCTAGAATTAAACTACTAAAAAACTTGCATGTAAAAAAATAGCTGGAAAAAAAATTTCCCTCTAAATTTTGTACAAGGGAGGTACAGGAAAATTTGACCAGATGTAGGTTATTAAGAGGACAGGGAGTATGGAGCACGGACAGAGAACAAAGTACAGAGACAATTTCCTCCAGCACGTTGAGTAAAATGAGAAAAAAAATGCCAAGAAAAAGGGCCCTGGGTGGAACAGGAGGTTAACCACCAGTATTTCCAAGTGAAGCTCAATTGGTCCGCACCCCTTTGGAGGGGCAAGCGCTTACCCAGGTTTGACTGTGTACTGGGGAAAAGGCTGGAGTTGTCAAACTTCTGCTTCCGCACTCTGCTTCGCACGACAGTTTTCGTTGCTGCGTCATTCAGGGCATTTTAACCTGCGTGTTAATAGATGACGGCGCCAGCTGGGCTCTCACCGCCCCACTGTAACTCCGGCCTGGGTCATGCTGTGGCACAGGACAGGTATAGTCAATGTCCAGTTAAAACTAAAATGGTGGTTGAAAGACCCCTTTTTCCCGGCACTTTTTATTCTGGGGGTCAGACAGGTTTTTTAATGGTCTACTGCGGTCCAGGACAGGTATAGTCAATGTCGGGTTCAACTAAAATGGTGGTTGAAAGATTCCCTTTTTCCGGCACTTTTTAAATTTCTGGGGTCATGCAGGTTTGGGGCTCATGCTGTGGCCCAGGACAGGATAGTCAATGTCCAGTGAAACTAAATAGTGGTTTGAAAAAACCCCTTTTTTCCGGGCACTTTTAAATGTGGGGGTCATGCAGGTTTGGGGCTCATTTCTGGGGTTCCAAGACAGGGATATTCAATGTCCAGTTCAGTAAAATGATGGTTCAATAATACTGCCTTCTGGCACTTTTTAAATTTGTGGGTGATGCAGGGTTTTAAAGGGGCATGCTGTGGTACAAGACAGGGATAGTGAATGGTGTTGTGTTTTTTTTTCTGTGGCTTTTATAGCTAAGTGTTGTGCCTAGATGCAGCAGGGATCCATTTGATGTTGTGGCTGTTAAATTCCCGCTTCTCCGCCCTGTTTGGTTGTAAGAATGAAGGTGTTGTTGCTTTTCCCTTAGACTTTAATGGTCATCGCTCATAATCGACTGCTCACTATCGAAAAAACCTTATGATGGTGGCCCACTATCGACATCGCCCGATGTCGTAGCCAACGTTATTCGTTAAACACTAACTGGGAACTGCAAAAAAGTGGGGGCAAAATGTAAAAAAACAAATGTATTTGTCCCATTTTGCGGGGGTCTTTTTTTTGGGATTTCCCTCTTTGGTATAAGAGTATCTGTATTCTACAGGTTGATACACAATCCGAAATATAAACATGTAGGATTTTGTTTTTTTTGGTACCGAAAAAAAAAATCCAAACTTTTTTTGTTTTTTGAAATTTGTCCCTTTGGAGCTATTTTTTGACAAAACTTTTTTGTACAAAACACCTATGTACTGAGTGAGAGGCTTTTTTGTGGGTTAAGTATACATTTATTGCTACAGTTTGAATAATGGGACTTTTTTGATCATTTTCTTTCCCAATTTCTTAGAGGACGGGGAAATGACAAAAAAACGCAATGTTGGGTTTGAATATTTTTTCTTTTTTTTGTGTTAGGTACGGAAAAATTATGAATTTTTTAAAACTGCAAAAAAAAAATGCAAACCCAATTCAGAATTGGGAAAGATTCGATTGTGGCATATAAGAAACGTAAAATTTGAAGAGCCTTTGACTATAACAATGATAAAGTTTACCCCGGGGCATCGCAGTTTTTCCCCCCCGCTCCATTCTGAAAAATCAACAACAAAAAAAAAACAACAGTGGCCAACAGAAAAAATGTGGTTTCCTTTCCGGATTGTTCTTCAGCAAAAATTCACCCACGCAGTTCAGAAGAATGTCGGAACTTCCTTTTAGATGTACTAGATAAAAACAAACAAAAAAAGTTTTCCCCAAAAGGGCAAAGCCAATCAACACCCAGTAAAAAAAACTAATAAAAGATGGGAGAAAACTAAGAAAACCAAGATCGAAAACGAAACGCAAAATTCTAGTTTTTCCCTATTTTAAACTTGTAAGTTATATAAAAGAGTCAAATTCGTTGCATCTAAGGGGTTTAGGGTTCATTCCCACAAAAATTTTTTTTGTACTCTACATTATAGTTATAAATAGATTGCCGTAATTTACCTTTGAAAAATCATTTTTTAAAATATTGATGGGGGATTTGTGTCTAACCCTCATGATGATGTACAAACGTTAAATTCTGCAGTATATAATTCGTTTGGGGGAAACTTTTTAAAATTGTTGCATTACGCAATTTGGAGAGTGAATTTCTTTTTGTTGCAGAAATTTTGCCCTGACTTTGCAGGAAAAACAGTAACTTTTTTTAATCAGCCCCTTTTCCGGTTGGTTTGGTTTGTTCAAGGAATGTAGAACGGGACCTTTGATTTTGCAAAAAATTAGAATCCCTCTGTTAAATCAAAATAGTCAAAATTAGAAACACTGGGGTAATAGAATTACAAAAACAATTCAGACTGTTGATGCCCAGCAGACAAGGGGGGGGCTATTGTGGCCTTTTGCGGTTTATCGAAAGTTTAATATAACATTGTTGAAAGAACTGACATTTTCGCCCCCTTTCTGTGACCCAACAAATTTATTTAAAACAACTAAAAAAATTATAAAAAGATGGGGTCATAATGGGAGCAATTTCTACTACATTAACAGAAAAACTTTTTGTGATCACCCAACATCCCCAATTTTTCTTTTCATTCCAAAGATTCATAAGAATCACCCCCCTTAGCGATTGTAGCCGGTATGGCTATTGGGTGAGTTCCCTTTGGGGGTGGGTAGATGAAATTTTACAGCCACTTGTGTTAAAACTACAAGGACTTTTTAAAAAGACTCAAAAAGTCTGGTTACCATTTGCCCGGCAACATGGGACGGACTTTCCTGGGTGTCGTGTGTTTGGGGGGGGGTTAACCCCCCATGCCCCCCGACGGCTTTGTCCTGTTAGAAACTCATCTTTCCAGATTTGTCCCACTCCAGGGAAAAATTAACGATTTTTGGTTAGGCACAGTTTTTTTTATTGAGAATTAACTTTTTTGTTTTTCAGAGAGTTTTATTTGCGTGTCAAGGTTCAAGGGAGCGAAATTTTCCCGATTGGCCCAAAATTTTATTCAGCTGGGAGGAAAAAGTTCCCCTTCTCTGCTGACTGTCCCTTCTCCCCAATCAGGTGTATGGTCGTTTTTTAGACGACCTGCTCCCGGTGTGGGGGGGGGGAGGGGAAAGGAGTCTGAGCCAAAAACTTTTGGCATTTTTAACAACCAAAAACATATGAAAATTGCGCTTTACTTGAGTGGCACGAGAACCAGTTAAAAATTTTGGGGTCATTTGAGTGGGAACAAACAAGAGGGAGTTGACATCACCATATCGGAAAAACCCCCAGCAAGAAATTGTTTTACAGGTAGATCTTGTCCCCACCAATGTGGTCAAAAATCTTCCCGGGGAGAACTTATTAGAATTAAAAAGACACTGCTCGTGGAAAAATAAATTTCAGGAAAATGAGCGTCAAAAAATGTGACGATTTTGGAAAGGGGTATTCCACTGGAGTGTAAAAAGAGCAAAGAAAAATTGCCAAAATTTTCCCGTGATAAAAAGCTAACAACAAAAAAAAGGGGTACTGTTTCAATAGATTGTTTTTTTACCCCTTACAGTCCCAAATTTTTTAAAGTATTGTGTCTATAATAAGAAAATTTACCCTATTTTCTCCCAGGAGAAAATGAAAACATTTTAGATAAGGAGGGTATAAAATTTGTTTTTAAAAAAGGGTAGAACTCTTGGATTTTTCTGTCACCCCGTTTATTTTTTTTCAGAATTACCCCAATGCCCGACTTGGTTGAACAAAGAGGCTCCCTTTAAAGCGGAATGTGTTGATAGCTTGCAATTTATGCAGACACCCAAAATTTTCTTTTATCTGTGAACAATGTGACACAAATATTGATCTTTTATTAAATTTCAAACACTAAATTCACAGTTTATTTGATCACTTGTCCGACTGCAAATTTTCAAAATGTCGGTGCACATCAACAGCATTAAAAATCAGGATTCGAAAGGGTTTTATCCCATATACACAAACCCTTTTCATTGGAGTATCGATGGTTTAGGCATTATTGAACCCAATAGGAAGTCGGGGGTTTTTCATTTTCGGCCCTTTTGAGAGGGTTTTTGTGTTAGAGGAGGTGACCAATAAAAAAATTATTAAATAGGGAAACTGGTGGGGTTTTCCAACTGGTTACGTTATCCGAGGTTGAAAAAGGGCAGGTGTTTTCTTCAATATTGATGTTTTGTAGGGATGTATGTTTTAATGTTTGTACCTGAAATTTTAACGTTTAGGTATACCGAGTGTAAGGGTTTAAAAATTATTTTTTCCCCGCAATGTGACCGGATTATCTATTTAAAGGAAAGTTCATTGTGTTGGATACGCTATGTTAAAGGAAAAATTTTCCGAAAGCGTTTTGCGCTTCCTCACTTCAACAACATCATGGTATGTCGTTGTTTTAATGCATTTGAAATAAAAGGTTTTTTCTATTTTTCTCTTACTGGTCGGGTGGACTTTTTCTTCGTTTGTTTGGTACCCGAGACTTGTTTTCTTGTGTGACTCCCGGGGGGAACATGACGGTGAGCTGGTATCTTTTTTGTGTTTTTCATATTTTTTGAATAGACCGGCTTTTTCAGACACAGTGATTTCAAATATGTGTAACTTTTTTTTTGTTTGTAAAATGGTGAAAGGGGGGTGATTTCAACTTTTAATACTTTTTTTTTTACACATTAAAACTTTTTTTTTCTTTTTCAACTTTGAGTCCCCATAGGGTGGTTCACTCCAATCTGAGTGAGGAACGGTGCGCGGCACCATTTCTCATTCATTGCGTCGCCACGGCCATGTTTACCATGGTGTCTAAAGGGTTAAACAGAACGGGATGACACTGGCACCATCCCCCACTGTAACCACAGGGTGTTAGCTGCAATTAGCAGCTAACGCCCACTGGCTATGTAGCAGGATCATCGCCCCGTGATCCCGACCTTGGGATGTACTCAAATGTCCAGGGTTGTAAAGGGGTTAATATGATTATTCAATCAACTTCTTAACTGTGTGTAGTTACTTGTAAAACTGCTGTCTCTCTAAGGGATGACATGTAGTTAATAAAATTAACTGTAAATAAAAAGCAAAAAAGCATAAAGATGAGACAAGAGAAGGACAAACAATAATGGACATAATAAGATGCTGCTGGAGTTAGTTCTTTTCCTTAATAGCCTACTGTCATATGACATGTGTGGGGGGGGGGGGGGGGGGTCACATAAAATGTTTTTAAAAAAAACCCGGGGAACTGTTTGGGCGCCATTACAGCCATTAACCCTTTAAATAAGTGGGGGCTTTACTTTTTTTTTCTTTTAGGGGGGGCCTATTGCCCTGATATAAAAGAGGCACAGGAGCAAATTTAACACATGTGTATTAGAAATTTTTTATGTTTTTCCTATTTGAAAATTTAATGGGTAAAACATTTATAAAGACCTCATTAAAGTGAAAAAACCCAATTTTGGGACAAAAACATTTCCTATCTTTATCAGACTTCCCTGCTTCCCTAGCGGGAAATCCTCCCCCCCCAAATTTTTTTCCCTTTGTCACAGCTTGTTATTTTTAATTTATACGGGAAAAATAAAGAACAAAATTTCAGAATAATACAAATGTCCCCATATGTCCCCCAAATCCCTAAATTGCTCAAACCGGGGGCATATCCAAATTATCCCTTTTAAAAAAACTTTTATAATTTTAGTTTTCTACTCTTTCATGTTTGGCAAAGCAATCACAACTAACTGTGAATCCTTTTTTAAACAAAATTATAGTATCCATTTTGGCAGCTAATGATTTCGATAAACTTTTTTCAAATAGAAAGTTTCTATAAATCTGTTTGTTCTTTTTTATCTAAGCATTCACAAAATGGACACCATAAAACCATTTAAAAATACTTTTTTGCCCTTACTTTTTTGTTTTCTGAATAGGTGAGTGTTTTTGAACCAAACCCGGAATTTTTAATTAAAAAACTCTCTATGAAAAAGGACAAAAATGTAAGCCCCAGTAAACCCTACTGTGAAAAAAAAGGGGGCAAACAATGTTTTGGGTCCCCAAATTAAACCAATTTCTATTAAACAGTACAGCCCAATTCCCAAAAATTTCCCCATGGGCTTTGGAAAAAAAATTGCTCCCTGCGGCCTTTGCCCTTTAATATTTCCCCCAATTTTTAAAATTTTTGTAAAAATTAAGTTTTCCCTTTTCTTAATAATGGAGGTTTTAAATTTGTGCAAACTGCTATCCCCCTGTCTAGGGGTCATTTTCCACCCTTCCTCAAGAAATTGTTTCTTTTAATCAAATCCAATGAGTTTCCCTAAAAAAGTGAAGTTAAATAGATTGTGTTACTTTTCAATACTTTACCAAAATATTTTAAAATTAAAAAGTAGAAACGTACGTCAACATAATTGTTAAAACTTTTAATAAAGTAGTTCAAACTATATTTGTTAAATTCTTAATCTTCTCCTCCTTGGAAAACAAAACAGTCAGTTTAGGTTTTTGAGGGGTTGGGTTAAGGGAGATTTCCAATTGATTTTTCCATCACGGGAAAGTTTTAGGCAGTTTAGGCTTAACTACTTTTACAATTGCTGCTGGTTACCTTGATTTTAAAAAGTTTCAGGCTGAAAACTTGATTCTTTCATTTCAGAGATCCTGCTATAAAGCTTGCAAATTGACAAAATTTTTCAAATTTTTCTTTTGGGGGGCTTTGGCCCTTTTCAGTAACATATAAGCACATAACGGTTTTTTTTCGACCCAGGGGTTTTTCTTCGGGACCTAGCTACATTCTTATACAGTACAACCTATGTGATCTGCCCTCCCAGAGGAATTGGATGTTTTTACACATTTTTTCACCAGGGGGTTTCCCAAATTGAGTAATTTCACAGGGGACCCAAAGGGATGCAGCCTCAAACTTTACCCCGGGGGTACATTGGTGCGAGTCACCGGCCGGGAATCAGTTCCCATTAAAAGCAAAAGGGAAAAAAGGCTCCCTTTATTTAATTATTGGCAGTCCGCAAGCTTGCTGTATCGATGCGGATGGCAGCCAGAGGCCAAAGCATAGCCTTTAGGTTTGCCATATACTTAAAGTTTTATAGATCCTTCTGCAGACAAGTCTAATAATCTGCTTTCTGGGAAAAAATAGAAACTTAGTAATACATTTTTATTTGTTATGTATTATAAAAGCAATCAATCACAAAGTCTAGTCCCATAGTGTTGCAAAAAAAAAAACATAAAAAAATTTCAAGCAAAAGTGAATGAAAAGGTAAACACAAAAACCCTGTTTCTTCTATATAAAAAAAACACTAAATTTCATTAAAAATTAAAAATATAAAAAATATACGCATGTCAAGTTTTGCCACATCTATTGATCTCCAGTCTACAAAATTGTTGGGCCACATGTATAAAAACTGTTTAGGTCTAAGACTTTCTTTGTTGTCCATAACAACTAAATCAGAGCTCCCCTTTCATTTCCTATAGTGCTCTGAAAAAATTAAGGGGGAGCACTGATTTGGTTACTATGGGCAACAAAGAAAGTCTAAGACCTCAACAGTTTTCATACATGTCCCCAATTGTGTTTAATCTGTATGATAAGCACTGCAAAAAATAAGAAACCATAGCAAAATTGCATTATTTTTGTTCCTCCAGTCTCACAGAAAACAGAATAAAAACTGATGATCAAAAATGTTTATATACCCCCTAATAGTGTCAAAGAGAATGTCAATTCATCCTTCAAATATCAAGCCCTCACACAGCTCCTTTGACGGAAAAATAAGTAGTAAATATGATTTATCCACATAAAGAGGGTCCTGTAAAAAAGTGTTGTGGCCTCCAAAAGTGGTGTATCATGACAAATAGGTTTGTAGTTCCTTTTTTAATTTGGTAAATTTGATTACTTATGCAGTTATAATTTTCCATAGCATGTCATACTGCAGGTATCTTCAAGGTAACTTCTGCTAAAAAGTAGTGGTCCACAGCCATGAAGAGCCATTGCCAGGGGAGAAGAGAGCCCCAAGCTAAAGTTTTGTACCAGAGCCTATGAGCCTTTAGCTTTGCCCCTGCTTTCCATGTTTTGATCTGCTATGTACAACCTTCCCCCCTACCTGCCGCAATGAGAGAAGTGAGGGTTACATGTTAAGAGGACAGACACAGCTAAAAGCAGTGTACTGTAGAATCTATGTCACAAACAACAGCACCCAGGGGCGTTGCTAGGGTCCTAAAACATCCGGGGCTCGGGCCCTTTGTGTTTTTCTGGGTAGGGCTGGGTTCACACGACATTTTTCACGCCTCATTGTGAACTGTGGATGTTTTTTTACAGAAAAAACCTTGTGTTCCTGTCACTAATTTTCTGCACATCCCACACAGATCCCGTCCATCTCCTCAGCAGTCACTGTACAGTAAAATCCCCAATGACAAATTTACTTTTTCAGAACTTCTCACCTTCATATGACAATACCCCTAAACAGTCACCAAAACATACACCGATACATGGAGCAAATCTACCAGACAAATGATTGTTACTAAAACCCTCCTACAAAACCAAAACCCAAAACTATTATACATAAGGATCAAATAATCTGCCAGACCCCACATGTGACTATCAGCTGTACACAGGCTTGAAGACATATACCACTGCCATATTAAATGACCATTTTGTGGTAGTTACCAGTTGTATTTTTAGACCTCTGCAGACATATAAGTGATTTACACTGCAGTTACATTTAGTGACCTCACCAGAGACGTCTTTTTGATCGCGTCGTTCCACTTTCCCTTTTTTCTCATCGGTTCACACTTCATGCTGATTGCTCCGGCCAATACTCGTCCCCGAGGATTTGGACACAGATATCTTAGATACAACTATCGCTCCTCCAACAGGAAATCACGGAGACCCCGGTATTAAATCTCTCAGCAACTATCATATCGCAAGTACAAGAACGGTACTGTCTAAAAACTTAAATTTTGCGCCCACCCAATTCTTGGATGTCTTTAGGACTCTTAAAGATGTAAAAAAATTTGCCCGATCCCTCACTGTGAAACATAATTTTTCTATGCAGCAAGATGAACTAGACATATCTCACAATGATGAAATACCTATAGATGAACGGCTTATTCTGTCGGACAATATACCAACACAAGCTCCAGTAACATTCAAGGATTTGAAACTATTGAGTGAACTCAGGCTATTACAAAGTGAAAGTAAACATGATATTACTAATGGTACTAAGTGACTAATCCTTATTTTTATCCCATACAGTCTCGTGGAGATCCTGGATGTCTTTCAGAATGTGTCGGCGAGATTCATCTCCCCGCGGATTCCTTGGAGCCCCATGCCTACATAATAAAAATTTTTTTCCCTAGTGGAGAGTAGTTTTTCAACAACTTAAAAAAAAACCCTCTATAACTGTAAGAAGGGCGGAAAAGGGGAGGTGCCATTGTGGTTTCTGATTCGGCCTTTATGAAAACTAAATATGCAAATGCTAAATGATCACCAATTAGCCCTTTTAAAGAATAACCCAAAACGGTTTTAAAAAAATGCCTAAAAATTTTGACAGTGGGTTAGAAATGGGTGTTTTGCCCTCCGAATTTGGGGCCGAACAACTTTAAAAATCTTCCCCCAAATTCCCCATTTAACTCTTTCCAAAAAACACAAAAAATTGTTTCCCACCACTCTCAGAACGATCGTGGGGGTTTACTCTTTCTTGAGGGTTGGGATTTTGGGGTTTTGCCCCCATTTAAACCTTGTTTCACATTTCCAGGATTTATACGGATACGAAACAAGGGGTTCTCAATTGAAAAGGTGGTATGGGATAAACTTTTTGGGGGTTTAAAAACATGGGGGTTTATGGGTTATCCCTTCCCCCCCACTCTTTAGCATTAACTACTCTCAGTAATTTCTTACACAAATATGGAAATTATGATCCAAACCTGTGTGAATTTTTGACTATGGCTACTGAGTTTCTTTTGACACATAATTTTTTTTGTTGGACGGATTTTTTTTAATTGTGGGAGCTTCATTTGGGGGGGGGGAAATTTTCGCCCTCATTGGCTAACTTTTAATGAGTTTTTGGGGAGGAAACATTTTTTTTTTTCAGACGAAAATGCTTTTGCCCCCATACAGGTGGTTGGTGTTTATAGAGCCCTCTCCAGTTGGGAGGCCCCCCATGATGTTGAAAATTTTTACAATTTTAAAAAATGTTTTCCCATAAATTTACAGTTCACTTATCCCCATCGGGACATATAAATTTTCTGGTTTTATTTTGAAAGGGACCGGAAACGTTCGTTCCCCCTTTTACAAAGCCCTCATAAAGAATTTATTTGCTGCAAAATTTGCCCCAAACCCATAAAACCCCGAAATTTTTTCCATGGGAAAATTAATAGCCCAAGGAAATGCAGTCACACTGATTTTGAGCCCCCAAAAAAAGGTACTAAAACAAATTGAAAAAAAGGGGTATTTTGACAGAATTAGGTGGTCAAAGAAAAAAGTAGAATTAAGGGAACAACCAATTTACTAATATAAAAAGAAAACCCTTTAATTCATGGTCACATTTCTCCACATACTCCCCTTTTTACAAATAAAGTGGTAGACATTTGAAAAAAATACCCCCCGGATTTTGTACCCCCCACCCCCTATCACAGTTTTGCTTAAAGGAGTTGTTTTTTCAAAAAAAGCCCCCTACCATAGGTTCTTTTGTTTTCCGACCTATTCACCAGACAAAACAACCCTTAGAAAAAATCTGGCTAAAACCCATGGTTGTTTCCGTGTGGACCAGGTTTTGTACCACTTGCGCTAAAATGGAGGTAAATACACCTTTTGTTTGTGTTACTAATAAAAGCTTTTAAAATCAGACAATACATCAACTGTAATACAAAAAAAAGTAGTTACATCATTGCGTGTTTGCCTGTCAAGTTCCAGTAGTTGGTTGCCTTCCAAACCTTTTAAAAAACAAAAATCTCCCCATTTTTCTGATGCAAAAAAGTGCAATGGTAACCACCATGTCTGGGGTTAAACATTTTATTGTCAACAGGAAAGTGATTTAATTCGTTCCGCTGTTTGGCATAGAAAGGGTGGACTACGATAAAAGGGGGGGTTTTAATATACGTGATAAATTTTAAATTGTGAAGAAAAATGGATTTTTACCCTTAGAACCCGGAAAAAATTTTGGCTTGAATTTAAAATTGATATCTGTACCCTTATTAGAACGTCCCCCTTCTTTTTCCCTTATGTTTTGATTCAATCACTTTTTTTCTAATGTTTTTTTTTGGGGTTAGCCGGCACCTCTTTGACACATACATTGTTTTTATGTTTCGATGTTTCATATACCCTTTTGGTATTTTTGGGGTTAAGGTTCTTTATTGGGCTACGCCCCAATTCCTATTTTAATCCTCACTTACAATCACCACAGACCAGGAATAAGATGCACCCATCGAAACGGTCGGTTGTTTTTGAGAGAATCCCGGCTGACACTGTTGAGTTTTTGACGGGCCGGTCTGCATGCTACAAGTATTTTCTTTATTTTTAATTTTTTCACAATAAAAAAGTCTATATTTTTATTTAAATTTACCCCCGGGTTGCCATCTTCTTTGTAAAGGTCCAACGACTTGTGGGAGTGTGTTTAAAAAATGTTTTCCCTTTTTTTTATTTAGCAAAGTAAAAGTCGGCGTTCAGTGATCCCGTGCAAAGCCCCCGGGGGTGGTTGAGTGGACTGTGGGTTCTTTGTTTCTACAAATTTCTTAGAAACCTCACATTTCCCGCAACTCCTTAATTATAGGTTTTAGCAGTACCCCCAGTTTGGTATATTGGGGCACTGAAGCAGTATATGGGGCACAGGCAGGTATATGGGGCCACAGGCAGGTATATAGGGGCCAAGGCAGGTATATAGGGGCCCCAGGCGTTTTTATAGGGGGGCACAGGCAGTATTGGGGGCACTGAGGCGTATATGGGGCCACAGGCGTATATGGGGGGCACTGAGGCGTATATAGGGGCACCCAAAAAGGTATTTTGGGGGATAGGGAGAAATTAGGGGCCTGAGGCAGTTATAGGGCACAGGAGCATTTGGGGGGGCCCCAGGCAGGGATATGGGGGCCCCCCAGGGAGGGGTATGGGGGCACAGGCAGTATATGGGGGGCCAGTCAGGCATTATAGGGGCACAGGCGCTATGGGGGCCAAGGCAGGGGTATGGGGGCCACAGGCAAGGATATGGGGGCCACAGGCAGTTAGGGGGGCCAGGGAGCATAGGGGGGCCCCAGGCAGGATTTTGGGGCACAGGCGGGTTGGGGGGGAAAGGGCCCGTTATGGGGCAAGGCAGTAATATGGGGGCCCCAGGCAGGGATTGGGGGCCCCGGCAGGATTATGGGGGACAGGAGTTTCCGGGGGCCCGGAGGGAAATATGGGGCCACAGGCAGGGATATGGGGGCCACAGGCAGGTTTTTTGGGGCACAGGCAGTATATGGGGGCCACGGCGGGATATGGGGGCCACAGGCAGGATTATAGGGGACAGGCAGATATGGGGGCCCAGGAGGGATATGGGGGCCACGGCAGGGATATGAGGGCCACGGGCGGATTATGGGGGCACGGGCAGTTATGGGGGCCAAGGGCAGGGATATGGGGGCCAAGGCAAAATTTGGGGGGGGCCAAGGCGTAATAGGGGGCCCCACAGGAAAAAGGTTTTTGGGGGCCCCAGGCGGCATTATAGGGGCAAGGCAGATAGGGGGGCCACAGGGGGATAGGGGGGCCCACAGGCGGGGATATGGGGGCCACAGGCAGATTGGGGCCCGGGCGGGGTATGGGGCCACGGGGCAGCTATGGGGGTCACAGGCAGGGATATGGGGCCACGGCAGCATTATGGGGGCACAGGCAGGGTAGGGGGGCCACAGGGGGCATTTAGGGCACGGGCAGTTTTGGGGGCACTGGGCAGGTTTAAACGTTTAAAAAAAACAACTTTAATACTCCCCAAAACCCCCAAAAGGCGAGCGGCTTGTCCTCTTCACCCCGGCTCTCCGGAAATCCTCGGGCGCACGGCCTTGACGCGCTGTCCCCCGAGGCAGGAGCGTCGCGATGAATACATCATCGCGAGCTGCCGGTGAGGGCACGGGGAGCGGCGGGCCCTCGCGCTGTGAGGCCCCCGGCGGCCCAGCGGTGTCGGAACCAGAGCCGGTCCGACACTGTCTGCGGGGCAGGGAGTGCTCGCTCCGTCCGCAAAAGCCCGGGTTGTGTGTGGTCCAGCGGACGCACATGTGTGCAGGGCGGCGGTGCTCCAAGCCAACGGCAGGGCCTGGACCCCGGGAAACCGGGGCACAGGGGTTTTTTTGGGGGCCCGAGCCCCGAATAAAACAGCCTAGCGAGCCCCTGACAGCACCAAAAAAGCTATGTGAAATTACAAAGACTCCACAGCAGCAAAATTGTAGAACATTTTTAATGAGCATAATTAAAAAGTTGAATTTTTTGATTTAAAATCAAATGAGCTTTTTAACTTACCGAATTGGACGTGTACTTTCTTTGTGGGAAGAAAAAAATGAAAACTAGTCTGCTTTTTCCCATTATGGGGCCAATTGCTCCAAAAAAGATAAAATATTTGGTATCCCCCATATGAAATTGAACTACCCTTTTAAATTGTAGGTTTTTGACCGAAAATAAAACGGCATATAAAAAAATAATTTTGAATTTGCATTGTAATCAAAAAGTGATTTAAACCTCAAAATGGTCCCAAATAAAAAAGGGCATTTCCCCCCTGCAAAAGTTTTTAATCGCTAAAAATAAAAAAATCTACCGGTTGAAAATTTTCTTTTCTCCTGCCCCCCTCCTCCCTAAAATGAAATAACTGAAAATGTCAAATATCGCGAAAACCAATCAATTAGGTTGTTTTTCAAAAAATTTTTAAAAAAAAAGTTATGGTTCCCAGACTAAAAGGATGCAAAAACGTGTTTTCATTTTTAAACAGAGTGTTTTTATTGTATAAAAACAGTAAAACTTAAAAAAGTACGTTTGATATTTCTGTAATCGTATTGACCTGCTTAGTTAATACTGAATTGTGACCACTGTAAGAAATAAAAAATAATAACAGGATTGCTGTATTTTGCTACCCCACCCTCCCAAAAATCTTTCAAAAAAGCGTGCAAGTTAATCCCCCCCCCAAAAAGGGCCAGAAAAAATATGTCAACTTTCTTGTCAACAACACCCCTTAAATTAGTTTCCTAAACAAAAACAAAAAAAAATTTTATGGCGTCAGACTATAAAAAAAACGCTTTTTTATTGTTTAAAAGTAGTAAAACATAAAAAAAACGATTTAAAATTTACAGTTGTAATTGTACCCTCCAGCATAGTAAATTTATCTGTTTTTTATACCGTTGGCAAAAGTTTTTTAAAATGAACCCAAAAAACACAATGGTGGAATTGCAGTATTTTTTTTTTTCCATTTTCATGGTCCAATGCTTAAAACATTGTAAAACACCTGGGGTCCAAAATGGACAATACACCCCTAGATGAATTTCCTGAGGGGTGTTAATTCCAAAACGTTGTGGTTTCTGGAAGGTTTTCCCTGTGCTGGTACTTTGGGATCTTTGCAAATGTGAAATGGAACCCATCAAAATCTGCATTTCAAAAGTTAAATATCGCCCTGCGATGCGCCCAAACAGTAGTTTACATCTACT
>JAODAL010067659.1:0-17192 GCA_025379985.1 Phyllomedusa bahiana | reverse complement strand
CCATACCTAGTAGGCGTCCAGCCCAGCGAGTGACCTGGATGGACATGTGGTCTCCTCTCCACCTCAATGGATGAAATGGGGATTATAAATTGGAGGCGCGTACTTACACTTCTTCCTCTCCATGAACTTGCTGATGGGATCCATCAGATCCTCGCTGCTCTTGATTTTGTCTGACGGTAGCACTATTGGATCGCCGTCCTCCAGGTCATCCTCGTCGGTGTTAAACCACATCTCTTCCTCATCCTCTATAGAGCGAGCATCTCTGCGATACCGGTGGTTCCTGAGGATGGACCGCATGCTGCAGAGCAGAGAAGAGCTGAGGTCGCATGTGGTTTACAGGCTTAAAGGGGTTCTCTCACTACAAAGATTCACTTTCAACATTTAGGAACCGCCCAGAGCATGAAACTGTAGAACCGCCCACAGCCTGAACAGGAAGCGGGAGCCTGAAGCTGTAGACCCGCCCACAGCCTGACCAAGAAGCGAGAGCCTGAAGCTGTAGACCCGCCCACATCCTGAACCGGAAGCGGGAGCCTGAAGCTGTGGAACTGCCCACACCTGGGCCAGGAAGCGTGGAGCCTGAAGCTGTAGATCCGCCCACAGCCTGACCAGGAAGTGGGAGCCTGAAGCTGTAGACCCGCCCACAGCCTGACACAGAAGCGAGAGCCTGAAGCTGTAGACCCGCCCACAGCCTGACCAGGAAGCGAGAGCCTGAACCTGTAGACCCGCCCAAAGCCTGAGCAGGAAGTGTGAGCCTGAAGCTGTAGAACCACCCACAGCCTGACCAGGAAGCGGGAGCCTGAAGCTGTAGACCCGCCCACAGCCTGACCAGGAAGTGGGAGCCTGAAGCTGTAGACCCGCCCACAGCCTGACCAGGACGGGAGCCTGAAGCTGTAGACCCGCCCACAGCCTGACCAGGGAAACGGGAGCCTGAAGCTGTAGACCGCCCACGGCCCGGCCAGGAACGGGAGCCTGAAGCTGTAGACCCGCCCACAGCCTGACTGGAAAGCAAGAGCCTGAAGCTGTAGACCCGCCCACAGCCTGACCAGGAAGCAGGAGCCTGAAGCTGTAGACCTGCCCACAGCCTGAAGAGGAAGTGGGAGATTGAAGCTGTAGAACCACCCACAGCCTGACTGGAAAGCAAGAGCCTGAAGCTGTAGACCCGCCCACAGCCTGACCAGGAAGCGGGAGCCCTTAAGCTGTAGACCTGCCCACAGCCTGACCAGGAAGCGGGAGCCCTTAAGCTGTAGACCCGCCCACAGCCTGACCAGGAAGCGGGAGATTGAAGCTGTAAACCCGCCCGCAGCCTGAACAGGAAGTGGCAGACTGAAGCTGGGAGGAGTGAGCAGGCTCTGTGAAGCAGCCAGTAAGTAAACCCTTGTAAGTTGGCGTAGCCATTATGTGCAAGGACTTTCACCATCCATTAAGAATGCAAATCACTCCCAGGTCACAATGTAAAAGTTCTGATATCAGCAAGACAACTGCCCTCCTGAGTTATGCAAAACGGTCTCTAAATGATGAACAAATAAAAAGTGTAAATCAAAAGTTATTGTTGAAGGGGTGTGACTGTGCGCAACACTGCCTGCCAAAAAATGCACCAAGATTAACTCCTTAACGACCGCGCACCGTCTTTTGACGGCGGCTGGTGCGGGTCGTTCGTCTGCAGCGACGTCTTTTGACGGCAATGCAGACATCGGGGGTTGCGGCGCCGCAATTGCGCTGGGATCGGGGTTGTACTACACAGCCCTGATCCTAGAGCATCCCCTGCGAGCACCGGAGTGCGGAGGAAACCTCCGCAACCCGGTGCTTTAACCCTTTGATTGCCGCGGATCGTCACCGCATCGCAATCAAAGGGTTTCCCCTGCTCTGTCGGGTGATCGGAATACCCGGGGACCCGACAGAGCTCGGAAAACGGCTGCACAGTCAGCCCTGGGGACAAAGAGTGGCCCCAGAGCTGTCTGTGTAACAAGCCAGTGACCCGGACACACTGTGTGCTGTCCAGATCACTGCCTGTGTCAAAGTGACACAGATTAGAATGTATTAGCATATATGAATATGCTAATACATTACGAAGTGTAAAAAAAATAAAAAATAAAAAATGTGAAACAGTTCTCCCTTCAGGGGAGTAAAGGGAAAAAAAAAAGGAAAAAAAAAAAAGTGTGAGAAAAATGAATAAAAGATAAATAAAATAAAAATAAATGCCTCTCCCCTCTGTCAATCCCTTCACTGGCTTCCCATTGCCCAGCGAATTAATTTCAAGTTGCTAACTATGACCTACAAGGCTCTCCATACCCTCTCCCCTCCATACATCTCTGCCCTAATTTCCAAATATCTCCCCTCACACACTCTCCGCTCCTCACAGGACCTTCTCCTCTGCTCTCCCCTTATCAGCTCCTCACACAACCGTCTCCAAGACTTCTCCCGTGCTTCACCCACACTCTGGAACTCATTGCCCCAACACATCAGACTCTCCTCCACTTTCACCAGCTTCAAAAGCAACCTGAAAACCCATTTCTTCAGGCTTGCCTATAACCTACAATAACCCTGCTGTCACTACACCCTCCACAGACATGTCTGCCCCTCACCTTCTGTCTCTTTCCCCCTCCTTGTAGATTGTAAGCCCTCGCGGGCAAGGACCTCTCTCCCACTGTCGTGCCAATTGTCATTCATCACTTATCACTGTACTTGTTTGACTTATGTTGTGTATGTAACGCCCTCGAATGTACAGCGCCCTGGAACCAATGGCGCTTTAAAATAAATAATAATAATAATAATAATAATAAAAAATAATTGTGCATAAATTACACACACAAAAAAACCTACACATATTAGGTATCCACACAACCGTAGTAACCTGTAGAATTAATTTAACAAGTTATTAAGTGTGAAATGTGAATGGTGTAAAAATAAATAAATTTAAATAAAATACTGCAATTATTTTTTAAATGAACTTAAATATTCCCCATAAAGTTACAACTTGTCTCGAATAAAACGAGCCTCATGCAACTGCGTCATTGAAAAAAATAAAAAAGTTACAACTGTTGAAACGCAAGGAGGCAAAAACTAAAAAAAATGTTCTGGTCATTAACTACTTTTCAGGCGTTAAGATGCAACTTATGGCATAAATTAAGCCGGCTGATGGGCTGGACGGTGTACACACGCCCCATACGTGTCAGCGCTATGGTAAATACAAGCCGCACCCTTACAACATCTACTCCAAGGCTACACTTTGTAGGTACGACAGTAGTAATGAATGTGCCCCATAAGCGCATGCCGGGTGGGATGAGCTTCGGAGAACCGGCCCGGGCCCCAACCCCTGTCCAGCTTGGGGTTGTCCTGCCGTTCCCGCTGCTGATCGTAGCGCAGTTTCAGTCCTTTGAATGTCTGCACATACTCCACGTCTTCTAACGCTTTCCAGTAATTCTCTATGATGTGAGCCGTTAGGGACTTAATATCCTCCTGAAAGAGACGGGACTCTGATCAGTGAACGGGGAGGGGAACGTCAGAGACCCCAGTCTCCCTCCTGAATGTGAGAAACACACGGGATAGAGCCCGGCACTCACCACTCGGACGTATTCAAAGATCTCGATGATGGCGGAGTTCAGGAGGTTGTACCGGGAACCATTGTTGAGGAACGCTTTCACCACCGGCTCGAACAGGAAGCTTTTCACTATGTATCGGTTGTAGAACTCGTCCTTCAGACCAACTATTTTCCGCATGAACCGCAGGGCGCCTGCAATAACACCGTGAGATTAGGGCTGAACATCGCTTGCCATGATAAAGGGGTACTCCCACTGTAGACAATGATGGCATATTGCTAAGATATGCCGTCAGTGTCGGATAGGTCGGGGTCCCACAAACGGTAACCGCAGCAGAGGAGGGACCCGCACCTATCAGACAATGACGACATATTGCTAGAGGTCCCACAAATGGTAACCGCAGCTATTTCCTACACAAGACCACACATGGAGAGGTGGTCAGGATTCTCTGATAGACATGAATGGAGATACTGCTTTACAGATGTGGGACCCCGACCCATCTCCAAAACAAGCCCCGATGATGCCACAGAAATCCAAGCTTGGGAGCCGGACCCATTCCTAACCTTTTGTTTGAATAAAGGGTGGTCAGGACTCGCCTATTGAAATGAATAGGAGTCCTTTGACAGCTGACTCACCCGTGGGCGTACTGGGGCCCCCATTTAAATGCGGGAGGCCCCCGCCCACCGCCCGTTCTCAAAGGAGGGGTTTTTGGGGTTTAATTTGGAAAAGGTTCCGGTCTGTCCATTACGGTTATGGACCCTGACCCAACAGGGGGCCCCCGCACCGATCAGAAAATGATAGAGGATCCTATGTTTTTTTATGAGGAGGGACCCGCCCCCATCAGACAGTGTTGGGTCCTGTGATATTTATAGGGAGGGGGACCCCATTTTAAAACAATGATGGAGGATCTTGAATTTATAGGGAGGGCCCCACCTATCAGCGTGATAGAGGATCCAAATGATTTTTATAGGGAGGGACCCCCCTATCAACAGTGATAGAGGATACTAGGATATTTATGGGGGGGGACCCCACCTATCAGACAGTATAGAGGATACTATGATATTCTATAGAGGAGGACCTGCCCTATAGACAATGATGGAGGATCCTAGTGATATTTTAGGGGGACCCGCACCTACAGACAATGATAGGACCCTAGTAATTTATAGAGGAGGGACCCGCACTACGACAATGATAAGGACCCTGTGATATTTTATAGAGGAGGGGACCCCCCCTACAGACATGAAGAGGTTCCTAGTGATATTTATAGAGGGGGGACCCCGCACTTACAGCAATGGGGGATCCTAGTGTATTCTATAGGGGGGGCCCCGACCTATCGACAAGATGGGGGATTAGTGTATTCTATAGGGGAGGGACCCGAAACCTACAGAAAATGATGGGGATCCTAGTGAATTCTATAGAGGGGGACCCGCACCTATCAACAATGAGGAGGATCCTTGTATTCTATAGAGGAGGGCCCGAAACCTATCAGACAATGTGGAGGTTTAGTGATATTCTTAGGGGGACCCCTTCAAAATGAGGGGATCCTAGTATTTCTTAGGGGGAGGGACCTGCCCCTGTCAAAAATGATGGAGGACCCTTGTGATTTCATAGAGGGGGGACCCGCACCTATCGAAAAAGATGGGGTCTTTGATATTCTATAGAGAGGGGACCTGCACCTATCAGACAGTGATAGAGGATCCTAATATTTTTACAGAGGGGGGCCCGCCCCTGTCAGAAAATGTGGAGGACCCCTAGTGATTTCTATAGGGGGACCCCACCTATCGACAATGATGGAAGCCCTAGTGATATTCTTAGAGGGACCGCACCCATAGAAAATGTGGAGGATCTGTGATTTCTATAGAGGAGGGACCCGCACCACAGACGTGATGGGGGACCCCTGTGTATTCTTTAGGGAGGGGACCCGCACCTATCAGACAATGATTAAGGATCCTAGTGATATAATATAGAGGGGGGACCCGCACCTATCAGACAGTGATGGAGGATCCTAGGATTTCTTTTGTGGGGGGCCCCCGCACCTATAAAAAATGATGGAGGTCCTAGTGAATTCATAAGGAGGGACCCCCCCTATAGCCCAATGATAGAGGACCCTGTGAATTCTAAGGGGGGGGCCCCGCCCTATCAACAGTGATGGCGAACCCTAGTGATATTTTTAGAGGAGGGACCTGCCCTATCGAAAATGATGGGGTCCTAGTATATTTATGAGGAGGGCCCCGCCCTATCAGACAGTGATGGGGGATCCTGTGATATTTTTAAAAGGGGGGGGACCGGCCCCTACAGACAATGATGGAGGTCCTAGTGATATTCTATAGAGGGGGGAGCCCCTATCGAAAATGATGAGGTCCTAGTGTATTTATAGAGGGGGGGCCCGCCCCACAACATGATGGAGGATCTAGTGATATTCTAAGGGGGGGGCCTGCCCCTTCAGACAATATGGGGACCTGTGATTTTCTATAGGGGGGGACCAGCACCTTCAGACAATGAGGGAGGCCCTAGTGATTTCATAGAGGAGGGACCGCACTATCAGACAGTGATGGGATCCTAGTGATATTCTATGGGGGGGGGCCCGCCCCTTAGACAGTATAGGGTCCTAGTGTATTCTATAGAGGGGGACCCCACCTATCAGACAGTGAAGAGGATCCTAGTGATATTATAGGGGGGGCCCCCGCACCTATCAGACAATGATGGGGACCCTAGTGATTTTTATAGGGGGGGACCCACCTATCAGAAAATGATGGAGGATCCAGTGATATTCTATAGGGGAGGGACCCGCACTACCAGACATGATGGAGGATCCTAGTGATTTCTATGGGGGACCCGCCCTGTCGATAGTGATGGAGGATCTGTGTTTTTCTTAGGGGGGGGGACCCCGCACTTCGAAAAGATGGGGACCCTAGTGATTTCTACAAGAGGGGGGCCCGAAACTTTCAACGTGAGGAGGTCCTGTGAATTCTATAGAGGGGGGCCCTGCAACCTATGGGAAAATGATGGGGGATCCTAGGAATTTATAAGGGCCCGCACTATCAGACAATGATGGAGGACCTAGTGAAATTCTAAAAAGGGGGCCCTGCCCCTATCAGACAATGGGGGGACCCAGTGAAATTCTATAAAGGGCCTCCCCTACAACAAGATGAAGGACCCTAGTGTTTTACGGGGGGGGGCCCCGCACTTATCAGACAAAAAGGAGGATCAGTGATTTCTATAGGGGAGGGACCTGCACCTATAGAAAAATGATGGGGATCCTAGTGATTTTCAGGGGAGGGCCTCACCTATAGAAAAATGTGGAGGATTAGTGTTTTTAATTCCCCAAACTTTAGTTGTGTTTTTTAAAGGGCCCCGCCCATCGCATGATAAGGGATCCTAGTGATTTTAAGAGGGGGGACCGCCCAAAAGACAGGATAGTTGGAATTCTTGGGGGTCCCTTGCGAGGAAAAAGTGGGGGGGCCCCGCCCCTTTCGAAAAGAGGAGGATTAGTGTTTTTTTTGGGGGGCCCCCCCTATCAGAAAAGTGGGGTCCGGGGGTATCTTAGAGGGGGCCCGACCTTAGCTATGGGGGAGGGTGGAAAGCCCCGGGGGGAAAAAACAGGTGCCCCGAGGGGGGCGGGGCTTTGAAAAAGTTTTGGGGCCCTGAGGGGGGGGAGCCTAGCCTCAACCCCGGGGTAGAGGGTGAAGAGTTGCCCCGTGTCCGGCCCCCGGAGGGATAAACGGGGGTACTTAATAGGGCCAGGGAAAGGGTGAGGGGGACATAGCCCCACCCGGGGCGGGTGTCCTTATTGATGTTAGTTCTTTTTGGATATGTTGATTTTCAACACAAAACGTCAAAAACACCCAGGATCACGCCAACAATAGCCTTGGAAATCATCTGAAAGAAAATTTAGAAAAATTATTACGTAAAAAAAGGCGTTTTAGCACTAAAAAAGCACATGGTCCTACTGCCCCGAGCAGCTCGCTCAATCTAGGCTTCTCTAATATAGTTCACGCTTTTTGCCCCCCATCACTTTATCCCAATCTAACAACTTAATTTTTTTTCACCCCCAAAAACTTTTTATAGAAAATGTCAAAAAATGTCCCCCAAACTTTATAGGTAAGAAAAAAAATAAATGCTTGCAGTTTTTTGTAGAAAAATAGAAGGTAAAAACTGTTTTATAAACAAAATGTGATGGGAAAAACGGAAAAAAACTTTTTGGGAAAAAAATGAGCATAGGTGCGCACTGGTGCGGCAGTAACATATGAACACAATCCAATATCAGCAGCAGCACACTAACACTAAGAAACTAAGAAAAGGACACAAGAATTTTTGGAAAAGCATTTCTGCTACTTGGGATACATGAAACAGTTTTGAGGTTCTTAGTTCACATTTTTGATCAAAACTGCTTAATCCCACCTCCCAATCAGAAAAGGGACCTCATTACAGGTGGGAACCGACACTAACATTACCTCTCTTAGGGCCTGTTCAGAGAAGATTCATGCAACAAGTTACTCTGCATTGATTTAAAAACCTGTGGGTGGAGTGCAAAAACCCAACGAGGGGCAGACAGTTTTTTGGATGTGCAGAACTCAATATTGTTTTCTAGACTGTTCGTATGGGGGCGTGGCTGCCCCCTCGTTGGTTTTTTGCACTCCACCCACAGGTTTTTAAATCAACGCAGAGTAACTTGCGGCTGGAACCTTCTTTCCCTGAAGTGTGAAGGTCTGAATAGGACCTAAGAGAGGTAACATGAGTGAAGGTTCCCACCTGTATTGAGGTCGCCTTGCTGATTGGGAGACGGCCTTGAGCAGTTTTGATCAAAAATGTGAACTTAGTACCTCAAAAAGTTTTCATGTATCCCAAGTAGCAGAAATGCTTTTCCAAAAATTCTTGTGTCTTTTTGATAGTTTTTAGTGTTAATAGTGCGCTGCTGCTGCTGGAATGTGTTTGTATATTACTTACCCACAGCATTGCTGTCCCACTGATTGCTAAAGCAGACCCCCGCCCACATCTCCCCTCCGTCCCTGCAGTGAACCAAACAGTGGTCGACCCTGCTCCATTCACAGTTTGAGAGGAACGGAGATAGCTGGGCGCAGCCATCGGCCCTCCCCGTCTGCCTCACAGACTGTGAATGGAGCAGCAGCTTGACCCAGCTCCATCCAAAGCCCTTGTCACTGCAGGGAAGGACAAGGGGGGTGAGGACCCCATTTTGGAGATCAGGAGGGGTCCCTGCAATGATACCTGTTCTAGCCGTGGACAGGGGATGTCAGTGGCGGCAAAGCAAAGTAAATGTGTTCAGAAAACAGAGCAGGGCTCCGTGGATTCATCAGGGATCACTGTACACACACAGTAACCCTAACATGACTCCACAGGCGGCACACGTGACCGCAGAGCATTGCGTCTGTCACAGGAATAACATTCTCCAGAGGCTACAGTAGAAGAAGAGATGGAAGGCCATACCGCTTGGGACGTGCTGACCTTTGCTAGGTTTCTCCTCGGTCGTGTTGGCCAGTAACGGAGCGGTCAGGACGTGCATGCAATGCTTGTAGAAGAAGCCCAAGAACTCCGTCTTCTCCGTTTTCTACAAAATCAAACAAAAGTGTTCATTCCCAATGTGCAAACCGATTCCCATAATGACCAAACTGGTCCGAGCACCCAGCACACACACAAAGCAGAGCGAAGGACAAACGGACACAAGACGGAGAAACACATGAGGTGAAAGCAGAACACCAGCCCGAAAGTAGCTGGGCGGTATAGGAACGCAGACAACAAAGAAGATTAAAGGGGGCTCCGACCACAGACCTTCATGGCAAAACAATAGCATCTGGATATCTAAGTCTGATAGGTGTGAAGATCTGGTCAGGCCTGCACAGGACTCTCCATTCTGTTCTATGGGAGTTCCCAGTACAGGTGAGCGCTGTGTTCTCGATTCTGTTCTATGGTAGTTCCCAGTACACGGGAGCGCTGTGTTCTCCATTCTGTTCTATGGGAGTTCCCAGTAAACGGGAGCGCTGTGTTCTCCATTCTGTTCTATGGGAGTTCCCAGTACAGGGCAGTGCTGTGTTATCCAATGAGTTCTATTGGAGTTACCAGTACAGGCAGTGCATGGTTCTCCATTCTGTTCTATGGGAGTTCCCAGTACAGGGGAGCGCTGTGTTCTCTCCAATCTGTTCTTTGGGATATCCCAGAACAGGGGAGCGCTGTGTTCTCCATTCTGTTCTATGGGAGTTCCCAGTACAGTGGAGAGCCGTGTTCTCTCCATTCTGTTCTATGGGAGTTCCCAGTAGAGTGGAGCGCTGTGTTCTCCATTCTATTCTATGGGAGTTCCCAGTACAGGGGAGGGCTGTGTTCTCACCATTCAGTTCTATGGGAGTTCCCAGTACAGGGGAGCGCTGTGTTCTCCATTCTGTTCATGAAGTTCCCATACAGGGGAGCGCTGGTTCTCCATTCTGTTCTATGGAAGTTCCCAGTAAAAGGGGACGCTTGTGTTCGCCATTCTGTTCTATGGGAGTTCCCAGTAAGGGTGAGCACTGTGTTCTCTCCATTCTGCTCTATGGGAGTTCCCAGTACAGGGACGCTGTGTTCTCCATTCTGTTCTATGGGAGTTTCCCAAGTACAGGGGAGCGCTGTGTTCTCCATCTGTTCTATGGGAGTTCCCAGTACAGGGGAGCGCTGTGTCTCCATTCTGTTCTATGGGTTCCCATACAGGGGAGCACGTTTCTCTCCATTCTGCTAATGGGAGTTCCCAGTACAGGGGACCGCTGTGTTCTCCATTTGTTTCAAGTACGGTCGAACACAGACTCCCCTGTACTGGGAACTCCCATAGAACAGAATGGAGGGTGCTAGGGTGATTGGATCTCCATTCTGAGCTGACACTTTTGGGGGCCTGCGGGTTACAGGGGTGACTGATTATACCATCAAAGTTTGTGGGGAGAGCCCCCCTTTAAGTTTGTATTAGAAATAAGTTTGTGCTAGAAATAAAGCCGGTCACAGACAGTGGTAATGGAGGACGAGCAGCAGGTGGTTCCCTTACACTTGTGGTCGCCAGCATGTTGTCTGGATCCACCAAGGTCCTCAGTAGGCCGGTCAGCTGCACGGCTCCTCCGAGCTCGGGGTCGGTGTCGCAGATCATATGTTCGATGATGAGGTTAATCAGCAAGATGTCCTAACGAGAAAGGTAGAAGATTGTGAGGTCCACGAGCACAACACTGACCGGACATCCCCCGCACAAATCACACATCCGACAAAGCCGCAGCCGTGTGGAAGCGGCGCCCCCCGTCATAATCGTGTATGGGAGGAAGAGGCGAGAGCCGGCGCCCGAACCGGTGTCTGACCGATGGCGCTTAGTGTGTACGGCAGCTTAAAAAGACACGACAATCAGAAAGGGGAGGATAATCCAATATTCCTGGAAAACGCTTTATTTTAGAATTTATGGCGCCCCATATGAGAATGAGCCCCTAGACTGCTAATCAGGCTGTCTCCTCTGCTCGGATATCAATGATTCGTCAGTCTATGTAACAAGCTACGCAGTGTCATAGGGGAGTAGGCATGCGTGCGCTCCGCCCAGTTGACAGCCTAGGGGTTCATTAGCATATTGAGCGCTTTAATAAGTGGCACAGATACCGACGGCAGTGGAATCAGAAGAGCAGCAGCTTTTCGGAGGCCCTCTGTATAGAACACGACTACACCGTGAATCAGATGCACTTACCTCGTCGTTCTGCTGCGACTCCAGCATCACAAACTCGCGCACCATGGATGGGTTGTACTCCACAAGGTAGGAGAAGATGTCGGTGGCCGCGCTGCGGACTTGTGTGTCATCCATACCCTGGAAGGGACAGACAGAGGTGTCAGGACAGAGAACGGAGGCAAGCGACTGTCAGCTGTGTGCCGAGCAGAATGTTCTAGAAGCAGCGGGGACAGAAGCGGTGGCGAAGGGCATCACAGGGTGACATCTGACATGATCGGGCTCCCTCCTGCACGGACCACACTGGGCGATAAACCTCCAGTGCATGCGGATGGGGGAAAGCAGGACTCTTCCTGTCTCCCCAAGGCAATATACCAGAGGAACTCCGCAGATACTGCATGCCGCCTCTGTGGCCATAGAGCTTGTATACAGAGGCCCACAGCAAGGACATGGAATCCATCAAGATCACCCGACTGATCAGGTTCCCGCAGTCGATTTCAGCCTCTCCAAAGACGCGAGGTCATACAGGGGATTTACCAGGAGGGCATTTCACGCCTGCTTTGTCCTGCTTCAGCTTTCAGTGTGCTCAAGACGGGGTGTGTATGACTTGTTTAAACTGCCTATCATGTGAACCAGCAGGCTTGACATCACCACGCCTTTCCCCACAGTGTGCTCACTCCAGTCACACAAAGGTCTGTTTACGTAAAGAGCTGTGAATAGCTACAAGGTAGCAGAGTGGTTAACACTTCTGCCTTTTAGCACAGGGGTCCTAGGTAAAAATCCCAGCAGCAATCAAACTTTTTTTTCTTAATGCACATCCCTGATGGAGGTTTCTTTCTTATGTATCTGCATTATGTGATAAGTTACTAAAGAGTAGAGGACTGGAGTAAAATGATGGCAACTGGGGTTAAACACTCGCTCTGCAGTGAGTGTGTGTGATTACTAAGGAGCACAGAGGACAGGAGTAGAATGACAGCACCTGGGGTTGAGCACTCGCTCAGCAGCTAGTGTGTGTGATTACTAAGTAGTACAGAGGATGGGAGTAGAATGACAGCGCCTGGGGTTGAACACTCGCTCATCAGCTAGTGTGTGTTATTACTAATTAGTACAGAGGAAGGGAGTAGAATGACAGCACCTGGGGTTGAGCACTCGCTCAGCAGTGAGTGTGTGTGATTACTAAGGAGCACAGAGGACAGGAGTAGAATGACAGCACCTGGGGTGGAACACTTGCTTAGCAGTTAGTATATATGATTACGAAGGAGTACAGAGGATGGGAGTAGAATGACAGCACCTGGGGTTATACACTCGCTCAGCAGTGAGTGTGTGTGATTACTAAGTATTACAGAGGATGGGAGTAGAATGACAGCAACCTGGGTTGAAAACTCACACGAATGGTGTACAATCTACTCCTATCCTCTCTACTCCTTAGTAATCAAACACACGCACGGGTCAGATCACCCAGAGATGAGCTGTACACTATAGAGCACTAAGGGAGCAGATAAAACAAAACTGATTCACCATGTTTAACCCCTTAAGCCGAATGCCTGAAAAGCAGTTAATGACAAGAACTTTTTTAATTTTTGCCCCCTTGTGTTTCCACAGTCTTAACTTTTTTATTTTTTCAGTGACGCAGTTGGATGAGGCCTCGTTTTATTCGGGACAAGTTGTTCTTTTTGGGAGAATAATTTAAGTTCACTTATAAATAATTGCAGAACTGTTTTTACTTTTTTTTCCATTATTTTTCAATTTTTTTTTTATACACCATTCATATTTCACACTTAAAGGAGTTGTCTCATTACGAGCTTTCAGCCTGTCAGTGTCCCTGGTAAGTTGAACTGAGGGGCGTGCTTCTTGGTCTGTCTGTTCTGCTCCCTCTCCCCCCTCCCATCAGCACACAGGCAGCTACGTAACTTCTATACAGAGGGGGGGGGGAGGGGGTTTGCTCTCAGAGTTCACCCTGTGTGTGCCTGCCTAGGTCTGTTACAGGAGAGGCTGATCTAGGAGTGTAGAGAGAATATGAAGCTGTGTGCTAATAGAGCAGAGGGATGCATGTTGTTCCTATATCCCCTGCTTAGCTTACAAGTCTCCACATCTCCAGCAACAACAAGGCAGTGTTACTATACTCAGGATGTGTCACTAATACAGGAGAACATAAAGTATTCACATGCCTGATCTCTAATAGTATAGTATAGTCACAGTTCCAAAGACACATCATGATTATAGTAACAGACAGGGTCACTGCTGTCACATCTATCTGTGTAGAGAGCAGGAGGAAGCAGGGACACACAGCGGTAATCAAGGCTGCATGGACACTGAGGGGAGAGTCCGCCCTCCCCCCTCCCTCTACTACAGAAGCATTCTGTGCGGGAGGGCTCTCTGCTCTGACCTGTCTTCAAAGGTGATGAGTCATTCAGACCTGACAGCCAGTAAGATAAGGATCAACATGGTCGGCTGCTATAGAAATTTGAGGAGCTGATGTAGTAATACTAACAGGCTAGCTCAAAATCAGTAGGACATTTGTAATGAACATATATTGCAAAGCTGCTTGTTTTTTAAAGATCTTTAAATTAAAACCCAATCATTGTAGCGAGACAACCCCTTTAACTTGTTAGATTAATTCTACAGGTTATTACGGTCGTGTGGATTTTTATTTTGTTTAATTTTTTTTTATACATTCTATGTTTTTTACTTTTTTCTTTTTTTTTTAAATCCCATGAAGGGATAAGGGTTTAATTATTTTTTTTTACACTTCGTGAAGTATTAGCATATTTATATATGCTAATACATTCTAATCTGTGTCAGGGGAGCACCCAGTCTGCCCTGATCGCTGGCTTCTGACAACCTTGGAGCTACTCCAGGTCCCTAAGGGATGACTGTGCAGCCGCTCCTCGGACTCTGTCGGGTCACTGGGAGTCTCGATCACCCCACAAAGCAAGGCTATGTTCACACGGCTTATTTCGGGGCGTATTTACGGACGTAAAATACGCAAATACGTCCCGAAATACGTTTCAAATACGTGTCACAAAGTGTGGCGCGTATTCCGCGTCGTAAATACATTCCCCATTCTTTACTATGGGGATTTACGTTGCAAAATATGCCTCAATAAGTGACAGGGGACTTAATTTTACGATCGTATTTACTGACGTAATTACGTCCGCAAATACGTCGTGAAAATACGCCTCGTGTGAATGACGAGGCGTATTTTACATTAGAATCAATGCTAATCTAATTGTTCATCATTTGAAACGTATTTCGGGACGTATTTGCATATGTAAATATGTCCGTAAATACGCCCCGAAATAAGCCGTGTGAACATAGCCCAAGGGAAAGCCCTTTGATTACGCTGTGGCCACAAATCGCTGCAATCAAAGGGTTAAGCATCGGTTAACCCTGACGTCTGCAGTGCCGTCAAACCGTTGGCGGGCAGTTGTTAAGGGGTTAATGACCCCTTCCCATGTATCACACCACTAGGTCTGAATGAATCCGCAGAAGTCATCTGTTCAGCTGTAACATGTTACCTCCACGTCGCTGTAATTGTGGCCGTGTTCTTGTACTTTTCCTTAGGACTGAGTGTATACATATATAGAGCGAGGGTCGGGGTGACAAGGAGGCGACCGCCTGGGACGCCACTTCATCCCAAGCAGGAAGGGGGCACAAGGAGGCCTGGACGGGGCTGAAATTTGACTTTTTTTTTTTACTTATTTGTCGAGGGCACCTGAATAGCTTGTCCCAGACCCGCTTGTAGCCCACGTTATCGGTTCTGCCTCTCTCACGAGGCTAACGATGGCCAGTTACAGTTCAGCAAGGGTTATTTAAATGTAACATTAAGCCCTTGAGCTGAGGCAGCGCTGGTTCAAGCGTGAAACGCGTCATTTTTATTTTGTAATAAATAAAGGTTCTTACGTTTTATCAACCTCTCCACGATCTGGTGGCAATTTAGCCCCATGAACCGAGCACGGCAGCAACCCTCTTAAACTAAGCAATCGCCCTGCTGTGACCTAGGGCAGCACAGACAGCTCCGCTATAGCTCTGAGCACTACATACAACAGGCCGTGCACATGTACACAGTACAGACCACTCCTGTACTCACCAGGATGACCTCCAGGGCGGGCAGGATGCCCATGTTCGATAAGGTCTTGAAGAAAGCGTCTCTGTTCTGCGGTTGTAACGTCTGGGAGAAAGCGCAAAACTCTTTCAGGAAGTTGACCTGAAACGCAGGAGCGGCAGGTTATACGGAGTCACTGAAACGGCGTGAATGCGGCTCATATCGCCGGCACATACCAGCTCCTGGCGCTTCTCGTCGTCCGTCGCTTCGTCCGTCAGGTGCGCAAATAACTCCGTTAGAAATTTCTCGTCCTCCTAAAACAGGGAGAGGGATGAAAGGCGTTAGAAGGTCGCGGGGTAAGTGCAGGATCTAGTGCCGCCCTTCATGTCTATGGGCGGTCGCAGCTCCATTGCCGGAGCTTACTCATCGTGCCCCAAAGACACCTCCAAAGCAGTCAGTAACGGCGTGTGACCCAAAAGGAAAACAACATCGACTGAAAGGAACCCAAATCTATGGGAACTGGTGAGGACGTCGCCGGAGCTTACAACCTACAGGAGAGCGAGGCATTCAGGGTAAGACGACACAGCTCCTCCGCACGCTCACAGTGCACAGAGGTCAGAGCGTGCAGGTAAAGCTTGTGCTGCTGCGAGCTCGGTGAACTACTCCTAAGGCCATGTTCACACGGCTTAAAACTGGACGTATTTCAGTCCGTAACTACGCGCCGGGGTGCACAAACTGCGGGCTGAATACGTCCTAGTAACTACGGTAATCCACAGTTCTCATAGAGAACTATGGATTACGTCTTTTCTCCCAGCTCGGCGAATACGCAGAGGGGGGAGATAAGTGACAGGTCATTTACTATCGGCGAATACGAGCCGCTAGTAATGATAGTCTATGGGCCGGCGAGGTGCCTCCCCCCCCCCCCCCCCCTGCTCCACCCCCGGCCACACGGCGTAATTACGCCCTGCAAATACACAGTGTGAACATAGCCTAAATGGGTACAACAACCGAATCACCCGCAGGAAGCAAGACCCGACCAATGTGAATGCCTTACACCCCCAGCAGATCCCATCAGCACCTACATCACCCCAGTCACCCAACAGCCGTGGTCTGCCTGCAATGCACCGCCATGCAAGTAACCTACGCACAGACAGAAATGGGTCCGCGGCGCCACGCCATATACAAAGACAAAACGGCCCAATACCAAACGCATGCACACAGCCCTCCCCTGTACTGGGAACTCCCATAGAGGAGAATGGAGAACACAGCGCTCCCCTGTGCTGGGAACTCCTATCTAATAAAATGGAGAACACGGTGCTCCCCTGTACTGGGAACTTCCATAGAGGAGGATGGAGAACACAGTGCTCCCCTGTACTGGGAACTCCCATAGAATAGAATGGAGAACACAGCGCTCCCCTGTACTGGAACTTCCCATAGAGGAGAATGGAGAACACAGTGCTCTCCACTACTGGGAACTCCATAGAACAAATGAGAAACACAGCGCTCCCCTGTACTGGGAACTCCCATAGAACAGAATGGAGAACACAGCGCTCCCCTGTACTAGGAACTCCATAGACAGAATGGAGAACACAGCGCTCTCCCTGACTGGAACTCCCATAGAACAGAATGGAGAGAACACAGCGCTCCCCTGTACTGGAACTCCCATAGAGGTGAATGAGAACACACAGCGCTCCCCTGTACTGGAATCTCATAGAACAGAATGAGGAAACCCCGCGCCCCTGTACTGGGAATCCCATAGAAGAGGAGAGAACATAGCCTCCCCTGTTCTGGAACTCCCATAGAGGGAATGGGAGAACACACGCTCCCCTGTACCGGGAACTCCAATAAAAGAAAGGAGAAAAACCGCCTCCCCTGTCTGGGGAACTCCCAAAGGGAAAAAGAGAAAAACACCTCCCCCTGTACGGAATCCCATAAAAGGAGA
>JAODAL010067658.1:0-17192 GCA_025379985.1 Phyllomedusa bahiana | reverse complement strand
TTGGGGAAAGAGGAGAAGAGGGTAGTGTCGGAATGGGTTGCCTAGGGCCCACTAAAGGGGTTGTTTCACTACATCTCACCTCAGTCCTGTTTTCTTGGTTTCATTTTGAATTCAGGGGTGTGTTTACTGGCTTCCACTAGGCTGCAGTAGAAGCCAGGTTTGTAGCTATAGCAACCAGTGCTGGCAGCCTATCAGGAGAGATCAAACAGGTCTGTAGCTTTAGAACCAGTGCTGGCTGCCTATCAGTTTAGATCAAACAGGTCTGTAGCTTTAGCAACCAGCGCTGGCAGCCTATCAGGAGAGATCACACAGGTCTGTAGCTATAGCAACCAGCACTGGCAGCCTATCAGAAGAGATCAAACAGGTCTGTAGTTATAGCGACCTGAGGAGCTGATGCAGCCCATACAAGAGGGGACATTAGGAAATTTAGGTAGGACACTGTTAATGGACACATATTGCAAAGCGACTTGTTTTTGCAAGATCTTTAACATAAAAGCACCCAAACCCTGTAGTGAGAAACCCCTGTAAGGTTTAGTTTTGTGGGGGTTAGAGGCTAAACCCAAACATATAAACCTTAAAGGGGTTGTCTCACTACAGGGATCGCTGCTTTATATGTTAAAGATCTTGCAAAAACAAGTCACTTTGCTATATATGACCATGTGGGGTCAAAGGAGGAAGCAAGTGGCAGCAGTTTGGAAGCAGCTAAATGGAAATTGTCAAGGGACATGCTGACGTCACTCACCTACATAATGGAAGATATTTTCGGGTGAGTATTTGATAAGCTGATATATGGCCAAGGTGAGTCCTTCATTCTGACTAATAGAGAGTGGCCCCAACTGGGGTTCTGAGGTCCATAAGTCCAAGCAGGGTATATGAGCAGGGTATAAGCCCATCAATGAATTTGATGCCATGTTATTACAGACGTCACTTGTAGCTGTTGAATATCCTCTTATTACGTTTCTGTACTATTTCTGGAGCGCGCTCGGTTCTGCATCCCTTATTCCATGTCACCCTGTCCTACAGCATTAGGATTATCACAGACGAGGTGGGCAGATCATGCATCAAATGTCATCCTCACACAAGCAGGTGCTCATATGACTTGTTAATCTTCTGATCCTGAGGAGTTACATGAGAATAGTCAGACGTTGCGCCTCTTTGGGAGGATTTAGTCGGTTCCAGCCCCCGGAGCAGAGCAGCTTTTGATAGTAACATTTATAGATCTGAGGGGACATTATGTTGAAGGCTGCGCTCCTCGTCCCTACTGAGAAGTCACATTAGAATCTCCGCTCTCCTTACTGAGCGCTCTATGTTTTGGTGACATTTACAGAACAATAAAAACCGCTTTGGAGATTTCAGGTGTCTGAGGAGGCGCCTTTCTTTTCAAATCCATTTTTATTCTCCTTTATGTCTTAGTTTTTATTTAAATCTAAAAGGCAACAAATTCAGTAACTTCATTCAGTTCCCCAATGAGGTCAGAGAAGATGTAGCACAAGCAGAGCACCCGGCACAAGATGTAATTACCAGGGGTGCCCATGTCTCAGGAAAGTTCTATGGTACTAATCATTCTATACATGGTTATACTTATATGTTTTCTTTACACAGATACTGTATCTCTGAACTCATAAAGAAAAAAACTTATAGCATTGTTTTCATGCATCACTGTTTATTCCCATCTGCAAGGGAAGTATTATAGTAGTTATATTCTGTACATAGGGCAGTATTTTTATTTGTTATATTCCTGTACATAGGAGGCGTATTAGTAGTTATTTTCCCTGTACATGGGGGGCAGTATTTATAGTAGTTATATTCTGTGTACATAGGAGGCAGTATTATAGTAGTTATATTCTTGTACATAGGGACTTTTATTTAGTAGTTTTATTCTTGTACATAGGGGGCAGTATTATAGTAGTTTTATTCTTGTACTTAGGAGGCAGTATTATAGTAGTTATATTCTTGTCATAGGAGGAGTATTATTATTTAGTTATATTCTTGTATATAGGAGCAGTATTATAGTTAGTTATATTCTTGTTACATAGGAGCATTTATTATAGTAGTTATATTCTTGTATTTTAGGAGCAGTATTATAGTAGGTATATTCTTGTACATAGGGAACAGTAGTATATTTGTTATATTCCTGTACATAGGAGGCAGTATTATAGTTGTTATATTCTTGAACATAGGAGCAGTATTATAGTAGTTATATTCTTGTACATTAGAGGCAGCTTTTTATTTAGTTATATTCTTGTACATAGGGGGCAGTATTTTAGTAGTTATATTCTTATACATAGGGGCAGTATTATGGTAGTTATATTCTTGTACATGGGGGGAGTATTATAGTAGTTATATTATTGAAACATAGGGGGCCAGTATTATAGTAGTTATAGTCTTGTACTTAGTAACTAGTCACTGTAAGTTGAAACAAGGAGCAGAGAGAAGCGACCTCGTGCACAAAAACTTTTGTTGGGTTTAAAAATTCTGGTGTATTAGTCTCTCACTCTGGACGAGTTGTGCGAGGTAAACGGCACAACTCACATAAGGTTTGTAGAAAATTGATGATCCCCGAGGTTTCAAAGCCGAGCAGCCAAACTCCAAGTCAGGTCGGTAAGCCTCCCACGATTTTTCGGTGGTCTCCGGCAAACAATAGATAATCACTGTTTTTTCACTCCTCACCCTAGGCAAGCAGGAAAACTCAGTAGAAAACTTGGTGTTGCGCTCAGGCGATGGGTAGAATAAAATAAAATAAGGGACGAGACACTAGGCATCTAGCCAAATTTAAAATGTCTCTTTAATGTCCAAATTAAAAGCAGAACAGCAAGACGCGTTTCCCGAGGATCTACCTCGCTTCATCAGTGTCTAGTCCCTTATTTTATTTTATTCTACCCATCGCCTGAGCGCTACACCAAGTTTTCTACTGAGTTTTCCTGCTTGCCTATGGTGAGGAGTGAAAACACAGTGATTATCTAGTCTTGTACATTGGGGGCAGTATTATAGTAGTTATATTCGGTTGTACATAGGGGCCGTATTATAGTAGGTATATTCGTGTACCTAGGGGCAGTATTATAGTAGTTATATTCTTGTACATAGGGCAGTTTTATAGTAGTTATTTTTTTGTAGATTGTAGCAGTATTATAGTAGTTATATTTTGTTACATAGGGGGCTGCATTTACTAGTTATATTCTTGTACATAGGGGCAGTATTATAGTAGTTTATTCTTGAACAAGGGGGGAGTATTATAGTAGTTATATTCTTGTACATAGGAGCAGTATTATAGTAGTTATATTCTTGTACATGGAGTCGCATTATAGTAGTTATATTAATGTACATAGGGGACAGTATTATAGTAGTTATATTACTGTACAAAGGGGGGCAGTATTATAGTAGTTATAGTCTTGTACTTTGGGGGCGTATTTAGTAGTTATATTGTGTTTCATAGGGGGCTGATTATAGTAGGTTATTTTCTTGTACATAGGGGCAGTATTATAGTAGTTATATTCTTGACATAGGGGCAGTATTATAGTTAGTTATATTTCTTGTACATTAGGAGCAGTATTATGTAGTTATATTCTTGTACATAGGAGGCAGTATTTGTATTTAAATATTCTTGTACATAGGAGCAGTATTATAGTTGTTATTTCTTGTACATAGCAGGGCAGCATTATAGTAGTTATATTCTTGTACATAGGGGGCAGTTTTTATAGTAGTTTTTTTCTTTGTACATAGAGGCAGTATTATATTTAGTTATATTCTTGTACATAGTAGTATTATTTTTGTTATTTTTCCTGTACATAGGGGGGCAGCATCAGGGCCGTTCTAGGGGCGGGCAGGGCGGGCGGTTCACCGGGGAGCCGGGCTCCGCTCAACGAGGGGGGGCCCCGCGGGCCGCCCGCTCTGCCCTTTCGGGAGGAGCGCCCCTGACTCTGCGCGGCTGTTATGCGCAGAGCCAGAAGTGCAGGAGGAGGTGGGACGGATCGTTCCCGTCCTGACTCCTCCCCTGTATCAGTGTCACAGGGGGCGCACAGCTTTCACCGCGCCCCCTGTGACGCTGCGTCCCCTCGGCTGGCAGCTCTGCCGCCGAGGAGATCCCTGGGAGCTGCGTGCAGCGTAAGCAGCGTGGTGACGTCACGCCGCTTACACCGCTGAGCAGCTCCCACTGCTCAGCAGCTCCGGACCGGGACACGCGGACTGAGGTGAGTACTCTTTGTTATTTTAGAACTACTTACAGGGGCATCACTGGCTACAAGGGGAACATCCTGGCTACAAGGGGAGCATCCTGGCTACAAGGGGAGCACCCTGGCTACAGGGGGGCATCTACTGGCTACAAGGGGGGCATCTACTGGCTACAAGGGGGGCATCTACTGGCTACAAGGGGGGATCACTGGATAAAAGGGGGGGGCACAATGGCTACAATGAGGCACATGGCTACAATGAGGCCCCCCCCCCCCCCCCCCCCCCTGGCTACAATGGGGGACTCCTGGTACTTTGGGGGACATTCCTGGCTACAATGGGGAGAAATCCTGGTTTACAATGGGGGGCACACTGGCTACAATGGGGGAAACACTGGCTACAATGGGGCACACTGGCTACAATGGGGGGCATCCTGGCTACAAGGGGGGCATCCTGGCTACAATGGGGGCACACTGGCTACAAGGGGGGCACACTGGCTACAAGGGGGGCACACAGGCAACAAGGGGGGCACACAGGCTACAAGGGGGGCTTACTGGCTACAGGGGGGGCGTTTCACTGGCTACAGGGGGGGGGCATCACCAGGCTACAGGGGGGGGCATCACTGGCTACAGGGGGCATCAATGGCTACAGGGGCATCTACTGGCTACAGCGGGCATCTATGGTAAGGGGGCATCTACTGGCACAAAGGGGGGCATCTACTGGCTACAAGGGGGCACATTAGCTACAAGGGGGCACACAAGCTACAAGGGGGGCATAATGGCTACAGGGGGATCATGGCTACAATGGGGGCATCACTGGTAAAATGGGGGCATCACTGGCTACAATGGGGGCACACTGGCTACAATGGGGGCATCACTGGCTACAATGGGGGCATCATGGCTAAAAAGGGGGGGCACACTGGCTAACAAGGGGCCAAAACACTGGCTTAGAAGGGGGGCATCACTGGCTAGAAGGGGGGCATCACTGGCTGGGAGGGGGGCATCACTGGCTAGAGGGCCGCCATCACTGGCTAAGGGGGCATCACGGCTACAATGGGGGCATTCTGGCTACATGGGGGCATCTTGGTTTCAGGGGGGGCATCACTGGCTAGAAGGGGGCGTATCACTGGATACAGAGGGCATCTACTGGCTACGGGGGCATCTACTGGCTACGGGGGCATCTCTGGCTACAAGGGGGGCATCTCTGGCTACAAGGGGGCATCTCTGGCTACAAGGGGGGCATCTCTGGCTAAAGGGGGGCATCTCTGGCTACAAGGGGGGCATCTCTGGCTACAATGGGGGCATCTACTGATAACACGGGGCATCAATTGGCTACAGGGGGGCATCAATGGCTACAGGGGTTCAAACTACCTGTTATAGGGGGCTACTACATGGCTACAGGGGTATTTACATGGCTACCATATGAGATGCTATAGATGGGGAGTTTGTATAAAGATAGGAATTGGTAGAGAAGTGCTGATAAACTGAGGAGTCTTAAGATATTTGTTTTGTAAATTTTACAGTGAAGAGTCGGGATAAGTCATCATGGTGTCTGGGACAGATGGAGAAGAAGAAGAAGAAGAAGAGAGAGAACAACTCTCAACTCTTCAGAGACGTCTCCTGTGAGTCACTAGATATAAACTTTACCCGTAAAAAGGCCTGTGTTCAGCGGGGGATCCACCACTGTATGTGGTAATATTGGTTTAAGTATAATGGTTTGTATTCAGTACTGGTCATTTTTATTATTCGTCACTATGTGCTGGGTGATATGTGGTCACGGTGTTGCTGTATTTGGTCACTATGTGGTGATATGTGGTCATGGTGTGGTAGTATTATTCGGTAATGTGTGCTGGTGATATGTGGTCTTACTGGTCTTGGGATTCTGGTTGGTGTAGCAGTGTTATTTGGTAACTGTATGACTATTATCTAGTATTTATATGTAGCACATTGTGGTAAAGCTTTCTGTATATTTTGGCTTTGGTTGATGGTTATGCACTGTTTTTCATTATGGCGCTTTATGTTACATGGGGGGTGGGAGGGGCAAAATTTCTTCACCTCGCCCTGAGTGAAATTTAGCCTAGGAATGGCCCTGGACAGTATTATAGTAACGCAACAAACATCCCAGTACAGCGTGTACCAGCTTCCAGTCCAGCTAGGGGGGAGTCCAGTCGTCAAAAATCTTTATCAAAAAAGCTTTATTATGAAAATCATTAAAACGTGAAGATTACTCTTGACATGAGTTGTGTAACAATGATGGTATCCATTCAAAAATAACCACACCAACACTGTTATAGTAGTTATATTCTTGCACATAAAGGGCAGTATTATAGTAGTTATATTCTTGTACATAGGGGCAGTATTATAGTAGTTATATTCTTGTACATAGGGGGCACTATTATAGTAGTTATATTCTTGTACATAGGAGCAGTATTATAGTACTTATATTCTTGTGCATAGCAGGCAGTATTATAGTAGTTATATTCTTGTACATAGTGAGCAGTATTATAGTAGTTATATTCTTGTACATAGGGGGCAATTGTCACGGTTGATGGTAGTGGATCCACTGGACTACCGCAAGCGATGGTGTTATCCACGCCAGGGAGCGGAGTCTAAGTAGAACCCGGTATTCACCAGAGCCCGCCGCAAAGCGGGATGGACTTGCTGAGGTGGGAAACTACCAGGTCGCTTACACTGGCGTGACTTGCTTGCGGCGGCAGCCAAGGTAGTGCGTGGTACAGAATCGTGAGGCATAGACGTAGTCGGGGACAGGCAGTAGGTCAGGACAGGCGGCAGAGGTTCATTGTCGAGGGACGGATGCAGAACGGTACGGTACACGGAGAACATGGACGAGGCACAAGGAACGCTTTCTCTAAAAGCTGATAGGCACTAAAGATACGGCAGTGGGCTGCCAGGCGTGGAGCCCCTATATAGGGTCAGCGGCCAGCAATGGCTGGCCCTTTAAATTTGAAGAAGCCGGTGCGCATGCACCTAGGGAGCAGGGCCATGTGCACTGGCCAGCACTAGGGAGCGAGGAGACAGGAGCGCGGTCGGGTGAGTAGAGGGAGTGAGTGCGCCCATGGTCTGAGGCACGGACCGCAGCGCTACTCGCTCCCGGCGCAAACAGATGGATGTGCCCACGGGCTGCGGCCCCATCCATGACAGTACCCCCGCTCTTTGGCATCCCCCCTTTTCTAGCCAGGAGGAATCTCTAAATTAATTTCTGGTCCAGAATGTTCTCCTCCGGCTCCCAAGACCTTTCCTCGGGCCCGAACCCCTTCCAATCAATGAGGAAATATCGTTTCCCTCTACTCCTCCTCATACCCAGGATCTCCTTGACCAAAAAGACGTTAGAGGAATCAGCCTCAGGCGACGGGTGAACTGCCTATTGAGAAAAACGATTCAGGACCAAGGGTTTTAGTAGAGAGACATGAAAGGAGTTCGGGGTGCGCATGGTAGGCGGGAGCCGGAGTTTATATGCCACCGGGTTTATGCGTTTAAGCACCTCGAAAGGCCCCACGAAGTGGGGTCCCAGTTTGTAACTCGGGATCTTGAGGTGGACATATTTGGCTGACAGCCACACCTTGTCACCCGGGGAGAGAACTGGAGGAGGACTCCTTTTATCTGCTTGAGCCTTTGTGCGCTCTGAAGCACAGAGCAGAGATTGGTGGGTCAGGGACCAGATGGCCTTCATGTCTTGGACCAACGCATCCACTGCCGGGACCTCAGACAGCTGGAGTGGTGGGCGGGGGGGCAGGCCGTACACGAGGTAGAAGGGAGAGGCACCTGCGGACTCCGAATCTAGGGAATTATATGAAAATTCACCCCACGGAAGCAAGTTGGACCAGTCATCCTGTCAGGCTGAGACGAAGTGGCGTAAATAATTCCCCAGGACCTGGTTGACCTCTCTACCTGACCATTCATTTGGGGGTGGTAAGCCGAGGAGAAATCAAGCTTCACCTGCAGTTGAGAACAAAGGGCCCGCCAGAATTTAGAAACTAACTGGACCCCTCGATCCGAGATGATTTGCAGTGCAAACGAAAAATGTGGTGGAAAAAAACAGATCGACCAGGCGCGGGGCAGAAGGTAAGCCTGCAAATGGGACAAAATGTGCCATTTTTGAGAACCAATCCGTGACCACCCAGATAACGGTGTTACCAGATGAGTGTGGAAGATCGGTTGTAAAGTCCACCACCACGTGAGACCACAGTTGGGTAGGGATGGGCAGGGGATGCAAGAGTCCAGCCGGTTTGTGACAAGGTGTCTTGTTGTGGGCACAGGTGATACAGGACTCAACGAATTCCCTGACATCCTTAGCAACGTCCGGCCACCAATAGAACCGCGAGATCAGGAAAAACGTCTTACGAGCCCCAGGATGTCCGGCCACCAGAGCGTAATGACCCCACTTAAAATTTTTCCTTTGGAGCGCGGGGCACACGTAAGATTTCCCAGGCAGAACATCCCAAATGTCAACAGGAGCTGCGGAGACCAGGCGCTCTGGGGGTATAATGTGCTCAGGGGACACCTCCTCCCCAACCCCGTCGGAGGCGCGCGAGAGGGCATCGGCCTTGACATTCTTTTCCGCGGGACGAAAGTGGATCTGGAAGTTAAACCGGGAGAAGAAAAGAGATCACCTGGATTGGCGTGGAGTGAGACGCTGGGCCGTTTGGAGATACTGAAGGTTTTTATGGTCCGAATAGATACTAATGGGATGCCGAGTGTCTTCCAACAGGTAACGCCATTCTTCAAGCGCCAGTTTAATGGCCAACAATTCCCGATCCCCGATAGTATAGTTCCTTTCTCCCGGCATGAACGTCTTGGAGTAGAAGCCACAAGTGACTGTTTTGCCCGTAGGGCCCTTTTGTCGGAGGACCACTGCAACCCCAACCGAAGAGGAGTCTACTTCTAGCGAGAAAGGCTTTGCGGGTCTCGACACGACAGGATCGACGCGGAGGCAAACGTGGTTTTCAGCTTCGTGATTGCTTCTTCGACCTCCGGTGGCCAACCTCGCGGGATGGAGTTTTTCTTGGTAAGGGCTACAATCGGAGCCACCAGCGTGGAGAAGTGCGGAATGAACTGCCGATAGTAATTGCAGAATCCAAGGAGAAGTTGTATGGCCCGTAGGTCAACTGGGCGTGGACATTGCAAAACGGCAACCAACTTCGCTGGATCCATCCGCAAGCCCTGGTCCGAGATGACATAGCCCAGGAATGGAAGGCTCGTTTGGTGAAAGATGAAACAGAATTGAATATAAGTTTGATAGTTTGATAATCATTTTAATTTATGGCTTCCATCTTGTCTTCTTCAAACTTAAATCTTTGTGTAATATTCTGTATGAATTTCTGACTAGGATACAAGGACATGTTCTGTTCGCTCACATCATAATATTTGGGTAAGAGGCATTTGGTCTGACCGTGGCATTTGAATAACAGGTCATAGCTGCTGCTTGTTTAAGGTTATTAGATTAGTGTAACTAAGGCAGATGTCAGAGTATTCATTTTTATTTTTTGGTAGATGGGAGGTGTCATGATTTTAATAATTAAATGGTTTCTTTACATTAAGACACTGATTGGATTGTAACCTATATCTTATGCTATATACTTATCTTTGATTGGATTGTAATATGCCTACCTTCTCTGTATGATCACGCCTATACCCTTTAAAAAATCATGTCAGTCCATAATAAAGCATTCTAATCTTTTGAATAGAATCACAGTGCATTGTTATGTTTGAAGGTCCGTGGGAGACAGAGAGGTTGCTAAGAAAGGATATCTACATCATTTTGGTGCCGTGACTCGGATCAGAAAACCTATCACCAGAGTGAAGAACGGGATACGCAAGCACCCCTTTGCTTTGAGAACCTGGGATCTGCTAGCACGGTGAGCATTTGCCACACACAAATCCATAGCTTCTCTGCAAAAAGGTGTTGGATCCTGTTAATCGCTGTGAGTGAGTGAGGTTTCTCTATTATTCTCTCTCTCCCACGTATCAATTTGGTTTATAGTTTAGCGTTAAAGTTTTATAGAGTTGTAAAAGTTGAGGTTCAGATAAGAAATTGTCACAATTTGCAGTGTTGCTTTAAAAGTGAAATAAGTTATCTGTTTTGTTACTGAACTTTGTTTTGTTGTCTTGTATCCACTGTTTTTATTGGATGGGCTTTTGTTTTGTCTTCTGTGTTTTTCTTCTCCTTAGGGGCGGCTGCCCTCAAGCGGTGAGATAATTTAGCTTATTTCATACTGGTTTTGGTTTGCATTGTGTATGCACATTAATTTGTTTATTGTTGCTATTTTCTTCCTTCTATTCTTGGGTTGTATATATGCGTTATTTTTGCTTTTCGATTTCTTCTCTCTCTCTTCGAGAGAGTTCTCTAGGACCTTCTAGATCATCTGAAATCTGGGTGCACCCCATAACCTTCCATCGGGCCTTTTCCTACGGAGAGCAAATTTGGAAAACAAAGTTTACAAGTAAAGACACAGTTACTATTTTTGAAGTATGTGCTTAATATTTCACAACAGCTGTTACTTTCAGAATAGGATTCTCCAATAACACAGTAATCTCTTTTGCATAGCTCGTAGCTCAAAAGTTTAACAACAAAATTTTTTTTACAAAAAAATAAATCAGGGCAAATGTGTACTGTCTTTCCTTCAGACAACTCACATGCTTGCAAGTAACTAAGTCTGGGTTCTCAAATTTTCAAATTTCTTCAACTTTCTTCCCTTAAATCTGGGCGCGGCAGTGTTATGGTCTCCGCCCCCTCAAGTCTGTCAAAAGGCCTCTCTCTGACTCACTACCTCCTCTCTCTGAACCTCATGTGACAACAAAATAACAAGGTTCACTTCAAAGCACCTGTGCAGGTGGTGGATGTTGGATGTGACTAGGCTGGAGGAGAACAGGCTCCCACCTAGCGAATTGGGCCTGTGGTGTTGGACCCTGTTAATCGCTGTAAGTGAGGTTTCTCTATTATTCTCTCTCTCCCACGTATCAATTTGGTTTATAGTTTAGCGTTAAAGTTTTATAGAGTTGTAAAAGTTGAGGTTCAGATAAGAAAGTCACAATTTGCAGTGTTGCTTTAAAAGTGAAATAAGTTCAGTAACAAAACAGATAACTTTGTTTTGTTGTCTTGTATCCATTTACATCTATGGCTGATATGGTCCTTTGTGTAGCTGGAAGAAAATCAGTGTTAATGAGAGACAATTTAATTTTAGATCTTCTGTATCTAGAAGGAAAAAACGCTTATGATTGCCTCTTAGTTCCTGGAGAGAGAAAAATCCATAATATTAGTGTAAAATAAAAATAAAAAATTCCAGTGGAATAGGATTTGTCCACTAGTCAGAGTGCGTCTCTGGACCCATTTCATCCTGATTGGCCTCTGTTGATGTGAAAACAAGGTGTAATAATTTTACAATATCCTGACCTGACATGTTACTGGTATGTTACATATCTTTTCTAACCTTTCCCATGACTCTTGTGGTGTCTTTTTTTTTTTTTTTTTTTTCAGTATTGAACAATACTTCAGAATCTGTTGTGGCTTCTTCCTTTGCTGGCTGATCATTAACCAATCCAGCATACAGCAGGTACACAGCGTCCTCTGTATTCTCAAGTGTAGCCTATATGTGAATGTCATCTAAGGTGCAAAAGATGGTGCACCCAAGCTGAGATTGCCTAAAAAATCATTTTCCCAATAAGCTCAGTGGGGCATCTACTGAAATGGTTGAATGAATGTATAGTAGTGATGCGGCTTAGTGTGACTAATGTGTACTATAAAATAGGGTTTGCCTTTTACCACTTCACTCTGGTGATAGGTTTTCTGATCCGAGTCACGGCACCAAAATGATGTAGATATCCTTTCTTAGCAACCTCTCTGTCTCCCACGTATCAATTTGGTTTATAGTTTAGCGTTAAAGTTTTATAGAGTTGTAAAAGTTGAGGTTCAGATAAGAAATTGTCACAATTTGCAGTGTTGCTTTAAAAGTGAAATAAGTTATCTGTTTTGTTACTGAATTTTGTTGTCTTGTATCCACTGTTTTTATTGGATGGGTTTTTGTTTTGTCTTCTGTGTTTTTCTTCTCCTTAGGGGCGGCTGCCCTCAAGCGGTGAGATAATTTAGCTTATTTCATACTGGTTTTGGTTTGCATTGTGTATGCACATTAATTTGTTTATTGTTGCTATTTTCTTCCTTCTATTTTTGGGTTGTATATATGCGTTATTTTTGCACATGAATATTTCCTTGCTGTTAGTATAACTGTTTACTATAATAAGTCTCGCATAGAAGTAGAAGTTATTACATTTCATTTGAGAATTGTCATTGTTTTGTATGATTACAACAAGGTACTAGACAATCGCCACATGCTCAAACTTTTTTGAGTAATATAGAAAGTGTCCACTGAGCAAGGAGTGCCTCAGTGAAGGGTATTATAGGAGGCTATAAACATTTGTTTTAGTCCATCTGACGAGGTGGGTACTATTCCTTGGTTAATAAGGACTTCATAAACATGGGGAATGTGTCATCAACTTGCAGAAAGAACAAGTCTGATGTGCCCCCAGATAGGAATAAGTACATCCTATATACCGGAGGAAGTCCTATGACCCATATGCTAAAAATATGGGGTAGACATACATCATTTTTGGAGTAAATGGCGATTGTGTATACCTGAGTTACCTCAAGAAGGTACATGGGATTTAGAGACATTACAGAAGATAGCTTCTTGTTGTAAAGAACAGAAAGAAATTGAAATGTTTTGCAATTGGATAGGTGAAGCCAAAACGCAGTTGTTAGCTTCAGGGGACACCTCAGATAACACTGACAAGCCCATCATTAACACCACTGACACTGCTACACCTCTTGATTTTTTTACACCAAAACCTTAGATGGTGGTACAGTCACAAAAAAGTATTTTATAAACCCCAAAAGCTAATGAACATTGTAGATGATGCTGAGGTGACATGTTTACATGCTTAGTACAGAGCATGCGGTCTCAAATAAAAAGAGACCTTACAGTAGCACTCGCTAAAGATGCTTCAAGTAGCCCTGACAAACCCGCACCTCGACACGAGCAGACACTCATTTTCAAACCCCCAAAACATCAGTAGTGCTAGGCAGGAATATATCCCGACCTGCCTAGGTCTTCCCCCCTTTAAATCGGTAACTTAAAGGGCCCCCATTTATGAATCTCTGAGGGGGCCCAAAGGGCTGTAGTTAACCCCAAAAGAAAAAAGCACTACTTAGGAGATGTCCTTCAATTACAAAAAACATACACTCCCATTGCACAAAAACATCAGTCATACGCCCACAGTACTTCCCCCTGATATGAAATACAGGTACCTAGTCCATAATGGACGGTAACACGATTGACTTTTCAAACACCCATTAAGGGAGGGAGGAGACAACGTAGAGGAAAAGGGGGAAGTGATCCCCCCCACAAAAAACCGCCCCCCACTAATGGGGAAAAAGAAAGAAACATACTCAGGTGAGTTGTTTGCTTTTGCTGGGTTGTAGGAGATTAAAAAAAAAAAGGACGCCGCAGGTGTGAAAATGAGATACTACGATATCAAGGATTGAAGACATACAGCTGTTTTTTCTTTTAGGTTATTGCAAAAATAATGGGTAAAAGTATAAAATGCATAAAAGGGGTTTTTATGAAAAACATAGAGTCTACACATAAGTAATAAACATTTTTTTGAGGAAAAAGGACAAAAGTTAGTTAAAATGAACCCCAAATTAGCTAAAGCATGTCTTCAAGACCACGGAGATGCACACATTCACCCTACCCAGTTCCTGACAACTAACAGTTCCTTTAAAAATGTAGTTTTTAATGACAAACCCAATTTCAAAACAAAATTTTAGTACAGGTTAAATACTTCTCGATTCAATAGAGCACATATTTGTATGATGTTGTACGTGTTAGCATAAAAAGTAGTAGAAGATAAAGAAAATCAGGCGTACCTTTTAGAGGAAAATGGTTATTTGATGGTGGCCCACTACAAATGAAGAGTTGGGTACATTCCCATAGATTTGGAACTTTAGAAATAGTATTTTTGCACAAAAAGGATTTTTTTTAATTAATGTTCTTCCCCCCTAGTAAAAATTTTTATTTTTTCAATGATTCACTAATTTAGGGGTAAACCCCAAAAGTTTTTCAAGACAATGGGTTTTTTTTTCCTTAGGCACATGAGGTTTTTTGACAGGACTGATAATAATAAAAGACGGGTTTACCCAAACCCTTTGTCAGTTTTTTTCAAAAATTTGCTACATCAAAAAGGAAAAAAACCAACGCAACAAAAAATAAATAGTAAGGATCTTTGAAAACTTTAGTGATAGATTTTTTGTCCCATTAAAGATTTAAGGTTCACGTATAGAAAGATTTTTACTGTTTCAGGGTAAGAAATGGGGCCCCGCGGTTTAAAGGGTTCCCTGTTAAACCCCCTAATTGGTTCAGTGGCATTCTGGGTGGTTCAGGGAATAGCCCCCAAACACCACCCCAAAAATTTTTTATTTCCTATCATTGGATCTTTATCAAAGGGTTTGGTATATCATGAGAAAAGTTTCAAAAGGGGCCCAACGGTCCCAAAAAACAAATTCCCTGAATATAAAAATTGATAATGCCGGGGTAACCAACAAAAAACCCCTTCTTGGAACTTGGGGTTTTGTTTTTGGGAAATTAAAATGATTTAAAATTTTTCAGAGAGAGGATGAAAAGAATTGAATATAAGTTTGATAGTTTTTGTCATTTAAATTTTTGGCTTCCCATCTTTTCTTCTTCAAACTTAAATCTTTGTGTAATATTTGTATGAATTTCTGATAGGATACAAGGACTGTTTGTTCCCTCACTCATATATTTTGGGTTAAAAGGGGATTTGGTTGACCGTGGCATTTGAAAAAGGTCATAGCTGGCTTGTTTAAAGGGTTATTAGATTAGTGTAACTAAGGAGTGTCAGAGTATTCATTTTTATTTTTTGGTAGATGGGAGGTGTAATGATTTTAAAAATTAAATGGTTTCTTTCATTAGACATGATTGGATTGAAACCCATTCTTATGCTATTACTTATTTTTATTGGTTTGTAAATGCCTCCCTTCTCTGTTGTCACGCCTATACCCTTTAAAAAATCAGTCAGTCCTAAAAAAAGCATTTAATTTTTGATAAATCACGTGCATTGTTTTTTTAAAGGTCCGTGGGAGACAAGAGGTTGCTAAAAAAGGTTTCTACATCAAAAGAGAACTTCCCCGTTTGGCTACAGATGATTAGCTCGCAGGGCTCAAAACCCTGGGAACGTGGACCGGGGGGCCCCCAAGTTGGGTGAGTACCCCAGGATGTCGCCCAAAGTAGCCCACGAAACGGAGTAAAGGAGTTTCCGGAAGACGTCAATCAGGGAAATCCTGGAAGACGGTGGGTTTAAATAGGCCGAAGGGCATGCCCAGTATTCTAAATGCCAACCCCTTTGGGTTTTGAAGGCCCATCTTCCACTCATCCCCCTTAGGGAAATCCAAAACAGGTTATAGGTCCCCCCCAAATCAGCTTGGAGACGATCCGTGTGCCGGTAGGGATAAAAAGAGTTCCCGGTCGGGGGAAGGGGTACGGTTCTTTACCGTGATCTTTTTAAGTCCCCCGGTAGTCGTCAGGGCCGAAGACCCGCTTTTTTTCCCCCGAAGAAGAACCCCACACCGTGGGAGGGGTAGTGTCCGGTCCCCCTGCGACCTCGCCCCGGGTCGCGGCGTCCTTTGCCCCGCGGGCGGGCCCCCCCGCCCTGCACGTGGGGTTTCGGGGTCCCCCCTACCCTCTGTCAGTGCTGGCACCACTTCCCCGGGCCACGTCCTGCTCTGTCTGCTCTGTCCCGCGGCGCGCGCGGCCCAGTGTGAGATTTAAAGGGACAGTGCATCGGTAATTGGCCATTGCGGGCACTGTCCCTATTTAAGTCGGCCTCTTCCGGCAGCCCTTTCCCGGATCTTAGTTTCATGCCCATCGAAAAACATTCCCCGAAAAATCTTGTCTTGTCTCGGTGTACCGAAAACCCTTGCTCAGTTTACCCACCCCGAATCTTGCCACCTGCCCTGACCCCCTGCCCGTCCCCCCACTACGAGCCTGATTGCAAATTTTGTACCTCGCCTACCCTTGCCCCCACGCAAGCAAGTCCTGCCAGTGGGAAAGGGCCCTGGTAGTTCCCCCTGCGCAAGTCCATCCCCCTTTTCGGCGGGCTCGGTGAATCGGGGCCTACTTAGATTCCGCTCCCCGGGGTGGGCTTTCACCCCGCTTGCGGTGGTCCGTTGTCCCCTACCAGACGTTACGTAGGATCGGCCATGGATCCGCCAAGGGGCCCTTACCCGCCTGGCGGATCTGACAAAACCCTTGTTGCCCGCCAGTCACAGCAACTCGGTCAACAGGCGCAGCAACGACCCCGCGTCCCCATGTTTCGCAACTATCACCCCCAGCAGCAGCAAAACCTTCGCCCCCTGTGGTTTTTCCTGTCTTGGCCAAACAGTTCCCGTCCGAACGTCGAAAGTGGCTTTCATGGTCAGCCCGCTCTCCAGGAAAGGGCCCCGGCATGGCTACCCTTGTGGGACAGAAAAGATTCGGTGCGACGGCTACGTGTTTCCTCAGTGAGATGCAGTGTGTTCGAGGAACCCCACCCCCTGATCCCCCGTGGAGCCCTCCTAAAGTAGAGGGGGACCTGTTGTGGGAGGACTACCGGTGCAATTCCGCACCTTAGCCCCGAATGGGATGGAACAAGGGCCCCCTCTGTGTTCCCTTCAAAAAAGGGCTTCAAACCCCCCATTTCCCTCGTGACTTTTCGGTTAGTCCCGCATTGTGTCGTTCTTTGAAGGAAAGCGGAATTCGGAAGAGCTCACCTAGCCCAAAACCCCGCGGTTTTTCCCTGGCACGGGTTCCAGAGGGCCCACTGTGCCACAGTCGGCCACACCACCCAGGGCCCAAAGCAGATTTTATCGGGCTGTCTCTTGGCAAGAGTTGGTCCGCGTCAGCAAAAAAACTTGTGCCTTACGTGGCAGCCCAGAGCATTTCCGGAGGAGTTGTCCCCAAA